>ONZH01006840.1:0-29640 GCA_900303285.1 Rhinella marina | reverse complement strand
ACTGTAAGGTCTTAAACATTTCAAATGAACTGGCCAGAGCGATTTGTTGTTGTACTGCTGCTATCCCTACAGGATCCTCTCTGGGTTTCTGTGCAGCAGCTTTTGCTGCCAGATCAGCTCTATGATTTCCTCGGGCTTCTAGGGTTTTTCCTGATGAATGGCCTTTGATTTTTATAACAGCCACCCTTGTTGGTAACAGCAGAGCGTCCATTAGGGCTTTCACCCCTTTACCATTTTTAATTGGCTTACCATTTGCTGTAAGGAAATCCCTAGCCTTCCAGATTGGACCATAATCATGGGTAATCCCAAAAGCATACCTGGAATCCGTATAGATGTTTGCAGTTTTTCCCTCTGCATACCTGCAGGCTTCCTCCAAAGCCTTAAGTTCGGCCTCCTGTGCAGACATGTGAGAGGGCAGTGATTCCGCTTTGATGGTATCATGCTGAGTGACAACTGCATACCTAGTATAAAACTTCCCCTGGACACCATACCGCGATCCATCCACAAAGAGCTCTAAATCTGGGTTTTCTAAGGGAGTATCTACCACGTGATCAAACCCTGCTGTCTCTTGGGACATTAATTGGAGACAGTCGTGTGTTTCCTCTGGGTCAGGAAGATACTGAGCTAGATGACTACTCCCTCCCCCCTCCAGAGGCAGCAAAGTAGCTGGATTCAAAGTTGTGCACCCTTTAATGGTGACATTTGGTGGCATAAGCAGTGCACATTCTAGTCTAAGGTGTCTGGCGGTAGACAGGTGCTTCGGCTATACTTGTGTGAGAATGGCTGAGATGTCATGAGGGACAAAAACAGTGATTGGATAATTGAGCACAATCTCAGAGCTTTTGTCAAGCATGAGTTGTACAGACACCACTGCACGGACACAAGATGGCGCTCCTCTAGCCACTGGATCCAGTCTGGCAGAGTAATATGCCACAGGACGCTGTTGGCCAGCCCTAGCTTGGGTGAGAACAGCTGAAGCATGGCCAAGAGATTCAGTGCAATAGAGTCTAAATTCCTTATTGTAGTCTGGTAGACCCAATGCTGGAGTGGAACTGATGACAAGCTTTAATGTATGGAAGCTCTCCACGGCCTCATCTGTCAACGAAAAAGGAAAAGAGGTGAGACAATCATACAAAGGTTGCATGAGAGCAGAGGCATTCCTGATCCAAGGCCTACAGTAAGAGACTAGACCTAAATAAATTCTCAGAGCTCCCACCGTAGTAGGCAGAGGAATTTGTTGGATTGCAGTTATTCGGTCTGGGGTGAGATGTCGAATTCCTGCAGATATACAGTGCCCTAGAAAGGTGACAGTGGTGCAACAAAATTGAAGCTTCTTGTGGGAAACTTTGCAACCATTTGCAGCCAGGAAAGTGAGGAGAGACACAGAGGCTTGTTTACACACCTCCTCTGTAGGGCAGCAAAGAAGCAAGTCATCTATGTATTGGAGTAAGACAACTCCTTCAGATGGAAGGGGCCAATCCGTTAAAACCTGGGCTAGGGCAGTACTGTACATACTGGGGGAATTGTGTGCACCTTGAGGTAGCACCGTCCAGGTGTATTGCTTCCTGTCATGAGTGAAAGCAAAAAGATACCTGCAATCCGGATGTAATGGAACTGAGAAAAATGCATTTGCAAGATCCACCACAGTGAAATGGGTGGCGCTGTTGGAAATCTGTGCCAACAATGTATGGGGGTTTGGTACTACAGGGGTATTAAAAACTGTAGCCTCATTAACAGCCCTAAGATCGTGTACCATTCTATACTGCACTGGTTGGCCTCTTTCCCCCCTTTTCTTAATGGGGTACAAGGGAGTGTTACACGGAGAAGTGGTCTCAATCAGTACCCCATTTTCAACAAAATCACGCACTATTTTGGTGATAGCATCTGTTTGTTGTACACTGAGGGGATACTGCGCCTTCCGAGGTAAAGGAGCACCAGGTTTACGTTCTACCATCATTGGTGGGACAGGTAGATGGCCTACATCTGTGGGTCCAGAGGCCCACAAATGTGTGGGTACTTGTTGCAGCAGAAGGGACACGCCCTCTTCTGAGAGTGTAGACACATACATGTGGAATGGATTATGGTCACATGCTGCTAAGAGACATATATCCTCTTCACCTAGTTTGCCTTGTAACTTAACAGTACCATCAGGAAGATATGTTATTTGAGCATATATCCTCTGCAACACATCTGCACCTAGCAAATTGACAGGGGCGGTGTCACTAACTAGGAGACGACTCAGCATTTGTTGATTTGGGGCAAATGCAATTTGTATTGGCTTTGTGAGAGGAGTAGGAACTGCATTACCATCTACTCCTACACATGGAATATTATCCTTAGACATGAGGGATCTTGAGACATGTTTGCTGTGGATGACGGTTTTGGCTGCTCCAGTGTCAATCAAAAAGGGGATGGGCTTACCCCCATTGATTGCCAAGGAGACAACGGGGGCAGGCCCTAAGGATTTCATGGATAGTAGAGGCACAGCATTTGACTCTGGATTGCCAACTCCCTATGGGCGTTGCACTCGAGGGGGCTGACCCTTGGTCTCCTCCTCCTCCTCCCATGAAGGAAATTGGCAATTACGTGCAATGTGCCCCACCCTGCCACAGTTGTAACATCTCAGGGCAAAACGTATTTTCCTTCCCCCTCTTTGTTGGGAAGGCTGGTAAGCAGCCACGCCCGCCTTAGGCCTTTTGTTTAATTTGGCCTCTACACCTTTGGCTACTTGCAACAAAATGGAGGGCTGTATAGTTCTCCATTCAGGCCTAGCTGATACCAGACCTTTCCGGATGCTTTCCCTAAGACCATCCACAAAAGCAGCACTTAGGATTCTCTCATGCATTTCTGAAGTATATTCAAACCCCAAATCCACCCATCTTTGCTGGAGCCTGGTGAAATATTTCTCCACACTTTCTGTTCTATCTTGATGCATATCAGACAATGTAACAGACTGATCACCCAAACGCTTTCTCCCCCATTCTGTAAGTTTTACAATATACTGCTCACCAGACAACAAGGTAGTATCATCCCCCTCACAAGATCCCACAGCAGAGGCTATAATATGAGAGAAAGAATCCCCAGCTTTACATTGAACCAAATCTTCCAAATCTCGCCAACAACATGAAAAAGCTTTCCGTATCTTTGCTAATTCTCCACAGAATGGCATAGGCAATTCCTCAGGGTTGGGGATTCTACTCATCATGGCCAACATTTCACTAGGGGACCATGGACGATACACAGGCTCATCTGGTCTACCATTTGCACCCCTGAGAGGAGCAGCATCAGTGGATAGGTGCCTGGGCGTACGATTGGGTAAACTTGGCCTAGGCTGAGTGGGTGTGGAGGTTACCACTGGGGATACTGGATGCAGCAGATTTCGTACATCAAACAATGATGGAAATCCCACACTGTCCTGTGACCGCAATCCACTTACATCTGAATAAGAACTCGGTGCAGCCGCAGACCTAGATTGGTTAGATTGGTCTGGCACACTTCTAATTGGCAACATAGGAGCAATCCCTGCAGGCCCATTTTTAACTGGAGGGACATACAATTGGGAAGGGTTATTTGCAGACATAACTGGATATAATCCAGTACTGGGACCAATAATTGGGATTGTACCCTGTCTAGGAGTCCTACAGATCATACATATATTAGTATCATCAGAATTCTTATGCCTGCAGATGCACTCCCAACCCTCATATGGGGGGGTTGAATTCCTAAGGAGGGGGTTGCTACAGGAGCACTAGAGGGGGATGGGATCTGAGGAACAGAAGAGACTATGGGTGTGGTTCCTTCAGAGGGACACATTCCAATGGTAGGGGTTTGAAAAACAGGAGTGGTTCTTGTAGAACTACAAGGTAGAGAAGACACAAAGGGGGTTGTAACTGAAACTGAGGAAGACGTAGGGGGATGGGTGCCACATGGAGACCCTTTTACTTCATTGTTCTCCTTTGGAGCCAAATCCTCCATTTTACAATAGAAATATTGCCCATTCTGCTCAACTTCCTTTAACTTTCCATCAGTCACTTCCATTGACAATTTCCACCACAATTCAGCCTGATCTAATCTGTTGTTATCTTTCAACCAACCTCTCTTTTCCTGCAATACACTTTTCCATAATCCTTCATTCAATCTACCCTTCTCTGGCATACCTAAGGAACACATGAACGTCTTCAACTTTCTTACTGAAACTTTTCCCTCTCTTTCTACCATTAACTGAGCCGCTGTGAACATCTCCTCTTTATATCCCGTGACATTTGAATTACCCATTTCTGTGGTAACACACAGTTCAAGCAATAACTGATTAGTATCGCTCCTGTACTTCAATCAAAGAAGATTACAGTAACACACAGTTCAAGCATATAACTACCACTATCGCTCCCACAATTCTCTGATGACTCTTCGTAGGGACACTAAGTCTTAATAACTTCTAATTTCTTCTTAAATATGAAATCAGTATTAATCCTACTTCTATGGGGACACGGAGTCTTAATAACTTCCAATTACGCCAGATATTAATGTAAATGGTGTTAATCCCATAATCCTATCATGAGGACCCCTGGTCACAACTCATGACAAACCTCCAACACCCTCGTCAGGGCGTTGCTGGGTTCCAACTCTACGTCACAGAATAAAACTACCAGCTGACAAAAACTTCCGCTCAGTAAGACAGAAATGAAAGGGATAGCCACACAAAGAAGGAACTTCAAGGGGTTCTTTTGTTCTAAAGGACAGATCAGCCGTAATTTGAACCCTTAGCAGTGAATACTACCTAATCCAACACTGAGAAAGTCTAAAGCTAAAGCTTAGAGGAGATTGTAAGAAATAAAACTTTCTTACCTTGCTGCAGCGTGTTATTCTCGTCTAAGGGTTTAGCTCGAGTCCTCCTCTAACGGTTGAATTGATGATATTCAAGCTGATCTGCCCCACGTTGGGCGCCAATTTTGTTATCGCACTTCACGCGATATTCGTCTTCTTTGTGTGGTGCCGAATCGATGTAGATATGAGCTCATATAGCTATCTCAATGAGACCAATACACGCTGGTAACACATAAAATATGCCATGCTTTATTTCAGTTACAGTCACTTATATAGGTTACATGAGGAAGACAGAAAAGGGTGTTCCTGAAGAGAAGGTAATTGGCTACTTGCCAAAATGGGAGTTGTTCACCAACTTCCTCCCTGAGTCCATTGGCACATTTAAAAAGGCAATTAACATTCCAACCTTCCCCCCACAGTGGTCTTAAAACAAAGAAATGTACATGTGGTTCAATTAGCTAATTAGCTGCCATCTAGTGGTCAAAAGTGAGAAGTGAATATACTATATTGGCTAGGAGGGACAAAGAAAACCTATCTCTCACAATGCCAAATTTGGTATCCAACGGTTCTGGCGCAAAGGGAAAATCAAAATGGCAGATTTGCCAATTTTTGTCACTTCACCCCCCCCCCCAAAAAAAAAAAAGAATAAAATGTAAAGGAATAAAAATAACAAGTCACAAAAAGGTATCAATAAAAACTACAAATTGACCCACAAAAAGTGAGCCCTTACACAACACTAAAATATGCTGAGTCCAGTTATGTAATTTCCTTCTTCGTACTCGCCCCTATTACATTGAGAAGACTCACAAGCTCACGCACATACCGTAATGGAGAGGACTCAAAGAGGAGTCCTCTCAATGCATTTTACTGCTGGTTTGTGGGAGAAAAATGTCAGAATGCTAGTGAATATGAAGATAAATATTACATAATCAGTCTCAGCACCACTTATATACTATACACCACTTGCTCTAGTTTGGGAGGTTTTTTGGAGTTTACAAATTGTCTTTAAGGGGTTAATGTAGCTAAAACTACATTTTACATGATTATATTTGTTTTCACTTACTGAATAGACTGAATGTGACAGTTCTGAATGTGACAGAATTTGAGGCCACACTTTTAGACAAAATGGGCCCCTGGGCAAAATTAAAACTGGCCCTGTTTAGGATATATTGCTCTGCCACCCATAGGCATCTTCAGCTGATGACATCATGGACTACTTCTTTCAGCTAGTGACATCACAGCTGATAGAATGTTAAGGCATTGTGATGTGTCCAGCACTTGCTACCGCAGTTCATTTGTGGAAACCATTTTTCATGCCACCTGATATGTAATTTTAGATCTCAGGCAAGGCCAGCATTTTCTCCATGTGTGTAAGATCTTCAGTTAATAATCCCAGGATCTACAGGAACAGCTCACCCTAAAGTAGCAGGTAAACACCAGTTGCCCCCATATCACCCAACTGTTGTACTCGACATAAAACCAGCTGTGCAACTAAATTTTGTTGTACAGCCGGTCAAGAAAGATACTTCTGACTTTTTTAGTCATAAAAAAAGGCACAAGTCCCTTGATAAATGAGGATGCGCCTAATTTATGATGACTGGAGTGTAATCAGAGGTAAATTTATGTCTCATTTTAGTGTAAGACCATATACTGTATAATAGATATATGGTATATGTGTATATATATTAATTCATTAGTATGGTCTCTGTGTATCCTGTCAGACTCTGCAACAGTGTGGGAGACAAGTGACCTCTGTGACCCTGACTGAGAAAATGTAGACTAAAGGTCTGTCTACCACCATCTGGGAATGATCAGCGGCTGGTGGCTTAACATAAATATTCTCCTATTTCTCGAGAAACGATAATTAGTAGCATATCAGTTACTCGGAGTAAGGATGAATATATTGTCAGACTCTGTTTTCCCAGATGGGGGGGGCATCAATATTCTCCAAGATATTGGGATGTAATGTAAATCCACTCTTTATAGTTACCAGAAGGAGATGTGGTCACACGCTCGCCCCCCCACCACTCCTCCCTCTTCCAAGGGAGGGGGTCTACACTGAATAAAGGTCCCCCTCAGAACAATTCATGCAGCCTCATCTGGAACAACAACTGTAGTTCGTTCGTGTCCAGAAAGAAATTGCTGGTTCATCTTTACCTAGGCTGTATTTGAAACAGACGGGGCTCCCTAGTTTAATCATCATTTCCATATTTACACCAAGCTAAGTATAATAAACTTTACTATTTTATTTTTAATCAATTTGTTTGTGTCTGGGTCATCAGTATACCGTAATTATCATAAAGCAATAACTCATTTGCATACATTTGCATACATTTGGTGTCAGAAGTGGGATAAATACTGTATACTGACCCTTGCATAATTATTATTGTAAAGTATTATTGTTAAGACCTAGTTACTAATATTGAGAAAGTTGTGTATGTTTGTGCCTAGTACCTAATTATCTGTTGGAGGTTGGGCTATAACATAGGTTCAGATAGAAGGTTAGATATTGTGACTAGGATAGAATGGCATTTTCATTGTTTAAGAGGGGAAAGAATCAGCGCATGGGTCCATTACCTTTTTGGGTGCTTAGCTCCGGACACTGGGCCCCAATCACCCGTGAGTGCAACAGAGATGTTGCTCCCCAGTGCTTGGCTGACCCCTGTCAAGCAGCTGTGGGTTTGGAGTTGTCCCGGTATAACCCTTCTGAGCAAAAAGCGGCAGCAAGTGAGGGATGGATTTGCGTGCAGGCTCTTCAGGAGGGGACAGTGAAGCGAGAGGCAATTGAAGAGGAGCTGCTGCAGGCAGCTACTGAGCAATTGGCGCTTTTGCGGACCTGTATGAGGGACATTGAGAAGCATAATGGGGAATTGAGTAATCAGTTTTCCTATTATGTAGTCCATACTATGCAAAAACGCAGACGGAAAAAACAGGGACCACTCCCAGGTGACAGAAGTGCTTTTAGAGGAAGAACTTTAATTCAGCAAGATAAATGGGATGCTGTGGGTGAGTGGTCAGGATTGTCGTCATCAGATGAGGAGATAGACAAACTCAAAAAGAGAGGTTACACCGAGAGCTTCAGCTTCTGGGGATCCGAATTATGTAGAGGAGACCTGTACAAAAATATACAGGAAATGAGAGAATTAAAATTAAACAAAGGCAAATGTTTTTAGATCTTTTGAACAGTGGAGTCAGCAAGGAGGAGATAGATGGCATTCCTACTCCTGACTTGCTAGAGCGTTGGAAAGATCTAAAACAGCAGGGTAAATTACACACAGTAAGATCCAAAGAGAAGGAAAAAGATGTGAAAAATGCAAAGGAGTTGTTTCAAGAGATAAAAGAGCCCAAGTGTCTCCCATCAGAAAGGCACTTGTGTTTAGAAATAAACTGTTTAAGTTTTGTTGAACCTAATGCTATGTGTGTGTTCAAGTAGGAAAGATCTGTGACCATAGCATTAGAGGTTGGAACCGTAATGAAAGAATAAGCATTGTAACCTAGTGTGGGCCAATATGGCTAGCACTAAGAAGATATGTTGGCCATAAAGTATTGTCTGGTTGATGTGAAAGGTTGAAACTGAAGAAGGTTTGAAGTAGGTTGAGGAAAATGGACAATATTTCTATTTCAAGATGGAGGATTTCCTGAGAGAACAAAGGAAAAAAAACATGTGGCACCCATCCCCCTTCTGTTTCAATTTCTGTTACAACCCCTTTTGTGTTTTCTGTAACTTTTAGTTCTACAAGAACCCCTCCTGTCCTCTGGAATGTGCTCCAACAGGAACACCTCCCATCGTGTGTGGTGTTTATTCTTTTCCCCCTCTAGTGCTCATGGAGATAACCCCCCCCAGGAATTCAATCCCTTCCATATGGTGATGGTAAGGGGGGAGGGTGGGGGCTGGTAATGGATCTGCAGACACAAAAATTTAGTAGCACATGTATTATCTGTAAACTGTCTGCTAATAACTTTTCTAAATTGAATATCCCCCAACTAGTCTGCTGTTTGTTGAAGTTTCAGGAAAGCTGGATGAATCCTTGAGAGATAAGAGTCAGGAAGGGGGGGGGGGGCTGATAGCTGTGGTGGGCTGAGGCAAGAATTTGTAAGTGACTTAAGGTTTAGAAATGTTCCTTTGTTGTTGCTGCAGATTGGTTATATATCTGACACAGAAGAGTAAAGATCAATTAATAACTTTTCTTTTTCTCTTCCTAGCAGCTTATAAATGTGCAAGAGCCAAGACAATAGTTATGTGCCCAGTGTGGGGTGCTTGTGTGTCTTTCCAATAACAATGTGTTGTAGTAGTGAACAAAGACAATGGTATTACTTACCAGCAATTGATTCACTTAATGTATGTTTCTTTGTTATTCCCCCAACAGGATGGTTTTCTGTGAGTGTATCTGTATTCAGGAAAGCTGGGTGGATGGGAGTCGACTCATTCAGTGGAATGTGAATGCATGCAGCTTGAAGTTGTAGTTGTGTAGAATGTGTTTGAAGGTGTGAAGACTGATGGATGCTCAGCAGAACTGTGTGTGGATATGTAGGAAATGAATAAATGAAAAATGTGTATGGAGTATAATGCGCATTGGGGATTTTTATTTTTATTTTCTTTCTTGGGATATTTTTTGGTACCAAATGTTTTTGATTGAGCTCTACATTTTTTCCTATTGAATTCAATGAAACGTTTCCAATGGGCCCTTTGTGTTCATGTCTGTATTGTCAGATCTGTTTGTTTCAATGTTTGTGGTTACTTGTTATATGTTAACTGTACTCTTAACATCAGAGATCTGTCCTCATGGACAGTTGAGACCAGACTAATAGAAAGGGGAAGGAGCACACAGTCCGACCAGAAGGGGTGGACTTAAATGATTTGAGGGGAAGGACGGGGGGATGTCCCAGACACAACGACATCCTTTGTGCCCACCCCCTCTTCCCCCATAACCGACAAGTCCTGTGTTGATTCAAGGGAAACAAAACAGTCCATTCATTTCCACATCCAGGAAAGCTGGGTACTTCTACAAGATGTTCAAAATACACAAAATAACACATTAAGTTAACACCAAACAGCATTGGGTATCTCAAGAAGGGTCATGAATAAACTGAAATTGATGGGGTTGTGTTTTATTTGGTCTAGAAGGTTTTACACTGCAAAGACTAATACCCATGCATTGCTATTGTTTAATGTGCAGTACTGTGTGTACTTAAGATCAAGTTTAGAATTTCAGAAAAGTTTATTTTCTTTGGCAGAGGACTACTGTGGTATCATTGGTAAGAGTTATTTACATACAGTGTTGGACTGACAAAAGTTCTAAGGACATTTGTTTTATTTGATCCATTTGATGCAGAGGTGGAGAGGAAACCACCTTATCAACGGCTTTTTCTAATATGAACTGAGTTTTTGAATTGACATTTCCTTGATTGTGTGGAACTGTTCAGTACATCTTTCCTGTGTGCAGCTAAAAAGAGCCAGGACTGGCAACCTCAGAAAGTCCAAGGGCTGCTACGTCAAGTCAACAGGGTGTGGTAAGAGACAGTATTCAGTGACCTGACTGTCACCCAGCAAGAAAAGGCTTCAACCACTGGTCTGCTATGCTGATGCAATGATCTGCAGACCAGTGAGGGGGGGAGGTCCTTGTGTCAAAGCTCCTCCCATAGACAAGGTAATGGACTGTCTATCACCCACTGATAAGAGGCTCTAAGATCTGCACTGACATCTACACATGCTACCCCTTCACATACATAAGGAGGGGTCATAGACCGAACTTTGTAACAACAAACTTCAAGAAATGGACATTTGACTTTCTACCAGAGACTTTGTTATCCAAGAAGATCAGAAGTGAAGAAGACCTCAGTGAGATACTTCTTGTTAGTCCAACACACAGTTTTTATTTTTTGTTTCCAATGGTCCTGTAGTTTTCTGTCAAATGATTAGGCTATACATATAGAATGGGTTCTGTACGAAGTAATTGTGAGCATTGTAATATCTTGCTGTGTACGTATTATTTTTGTATGTATGTAGTAGGAATACTGTACTAGCTTTTTCTTTGAGAATTGTTTACACTAAAATGAGCCAGGGGTGGAGTGTAATCAGAGGTAAATTTATGTCTCATTTTAGTGTAAGACCATATACTGTATAATAGATATATGGTATATGTGTATATATATTAATTCATTAGTATGGTCTCTGTGTATCCTGTCAGACTCTGCAACAGTGTGGGAGACAAGTGACCTCTGTGACCCTGACTGAGAAAATGTAGACTAAAGGTCTGTCTACCACCATCTGGGAATGATCAGCGGCTGGTGGCTTAACATAAATATTCTCCTATTTCTCGAGAAACGATAATTAGTAGCATATCAGTTACTCGGAGTAAGGATGAATATATTGTCAGACTCTGTTTTCCCAGATGGGGGGGGCATCAATATTCTCCAAGATATTGGGATGTAATGTAAATCCACTCTTTATAGTTACCAGAAGGAGATGTGGTCACACGCTCGCCCCCCCACCACTCCTCCCTCTTCCAAGGGAGGGGGTCTACACTGAATAAAGGTCCCCCTCAGAACAATTCATGCAGCCTCATCTGGAACAACAACTGTAGTTCGTTCGTGTCCAGAAAGAAATTGCTGGTTCATCTTTACCTAGGCTGTATTTGAAACAGACGGGGCTCCCTAGTTTAATCATCATTTCCATATTTACACCAAGCTAAGTATAATAAACTTTACTATTTTATTTTTAATCAATTTGTTTGTGTCTGGGTCATCAGTATACCGTAATTATCATAAAGCAATAACTCATTTGCATACATTTGCATACACTGGAGTAGATTTCCCACAACATTTACACCTGGAAACTGGTCCAAATGTTAGTGAATTTGCTGGTTGCCATGGCTTGGTCCCCACCATTTCGCAGTGGCGAAGATGGTATGATAAACCCTGTGACACACGGACGTTTAAAAAGTTGCAAAATGGGGCCTTGAAACTTTTTTCTCCAAAAACTGCCATAGAGCTGTTAGTAAATTACCCCCCAATAAATGTATACACCTATCCTACCATAGGCCTTTGCCTATCCTGAAATGGCAGATGACAGAGAGCAGTAGCCTGTGTTCTCCTACATTAGCCAATTTTTCCTCAGTTTGGAAAGGCTGATAATACAGGGTAGCAAAATATTGCAATCTAGTCAGCTTCTCCCCAGCCTGAAATGGCTGATAACAGGGAGCAATAGTTTTCATTCTTCTGTCCTAGTCAGTCTCTCACCAGCCTCATTCCCACTACAATCAAAAACAGTCATTTTCAGAACAAGGGACAGGCCTCATCATAAATGTAGCCTAAAGGATGTTTCACACGACTGACTCAATTGTGAGAATGACGCTCCATGGGTGACGTGGCTAAGGGCTTTTTCACATGTCAGTGAATCATGGACGTATGCTGTCAGTGTTCTCCACAGACAGAACGTATCCATTGATTTTAAGGTTTTTGCTCACACATCCTTGTTTTTCCACTGAACGTGGGTCAGTGGAAAAACAAAGGCCATGTGCATGCTGCCAGTTTCTCTTTCACATCAATAGAAATGTCCTATACTTGTCTGCCAAACAAATAAGAATAGGACATGGTCCATCTTTTTTTCCCCGGACCGCAGAATGGATGACCTGATGCGGACAGCATATGGTGTGCCGTTCGCATCTTTTGCAGTCCCGTTGAAATCAATCTGTCCTCATCCAATCCGCAAAACATGTGGATTTGACATGGACCAAATATAAGATCGTGTGCATGAGCCCTAAAATGGAGTACTTAGATGAGTATTGTTGAGCAAACACTCATTGATATCTATGAGATGGGAAAACCACTGACAGAAAATGGATGGCATCCATGTTTGATAAGTGGTTTTTGGTGACCATTGCTTGGATGCATGAATAAGGACTAAGCCCTTCAGATGTTAAGATATATACAATAGAAAGAATATAGAATAGTGGAGTTAGGGATTCTGGGGTAAATCACTATATTGGCATATTGTGATTTCTTCTTCTAATACAGAGTTGCATCATAATGTATATTTCAGATAATAAAACAAAAGAATGTGATTTCAGCTCAATGAAAATAATGAATTCCTCTAGCAAATATTGCTATGCCCCCCTTCTAGACTTCTCTCTAGACATCATAGACTACTCCCTTCAGCTAGTGACATCACAACTGATGGAATGTAAAGGCATTGTGATGTGTCCAGCAACTGCTGCAGCAGGTCATTTGTGGAGGCCATTTTTCATGCCATCTGACATGTCATTTTAGATCTCAGGCAAGGCCAGCATTTTCTCCATGTCTGTAAGATCTTCAGTTTATAACCCCAGGCTCTACAGGAACAGCTCACCCTAAAGTAGCAGGTAATGATCAGTTGCCCCCATATAGCCCAACTGTTATACTCGACATAAAACCAGCTGTGCAACTAAATATTGTTGTATAGCCAGTCAAGAAAGGGACTTGTGACTTTTTTAGTCGTAAAAAAAAGTCACAAGTCCCTTGATAAATGAGGATTTGCCAAAGTTATGATGACTGGAGCAAAATGGGGCCTTGAAACTTTTTTCTCCAAAAACTGCCGTAAATGACCCCCGATAGATGTATACACCAATCCTACTATCAGCCTTTGCCTACCCTGAAATGGCTGATGACAGAGAGCAGTAGTTTGTGTTCTCCTGTGTTAGCCAATTTTTCCTCAGTTTGGAAAGGCTGATAATACGGGGTAGCAAAATATTGCATTCTCCAATCTAGTCAGCTTCTCCCCAGCCTGAAATGGCTGATAACAGGGAGCAATAGTTTGCATTCTTCTATCCTAGTCAGTCTCTCACCAGCCTCATTCCCACTACAGTGAAAAACAGTCATTTTCAGAACAAGGGACAGGCCTCGTCATAAATGTAGCCTAAGGGCTGTTTCACACGAGTGACTCCATTGTGGGAATGACGCTCCATGTGTGAGCGTGATCCTCCGTTCTGGACTTGCAGGAGCTGACCACATTATACTGATTTATAATGCTACGGGGTCGTTTATCAAACTGATGTAAAGTAGAACTGGCTTAGTTGCCTATAGCAACCAATCAGATTCCTCCTTTCATTATGGACAGCTCCTTTGGAAAATGAAAGGAGGAATCTGATTGGTTGCTATGGGCAACTAAGCCATTTCTATTTTACACCAATTTGTTGGTGCCCCTATGTGCCTCTGCTTGACCTTACTTCTACAGGATCATAGTGACAACTATGATCCTGTAGAAGTAAGGTCAAGCAGAGGCATATAGGGGGTCATTTATTAAGACAGTTTTAGGCCCCATTCACACGTCCGTATTTTGCATCCGCATCCTCTCCGCAACCGTTTCCGCATTTACGGACAATTATGCGGATAGTATGCGGATCCATTCATTTCAATGGGTCCCGAAAAAATGCGGACATTGCACCGTATGTTGTCCGCATCCGTTTCTCTGTTCCGTTCCGCGGATCCGCAATCAGAAATCCTCCTGTCCTACTTTTCCTCCTATTTTGCGGTCCATAGCCCAATACAAGTCTATGGGACGTCCGTAAACGCGGAAGACATGCGGAAAGCCATCCGTATGTCATCTGTATTTGCGGATTCCGTTCCAGGAGGGGTGAAAAAAAAAGATGTTATTCATCCTTCCGTTTTTTGCGGATCCGCAAAAAACGGATGACATATGGATACATCCTTTCCGTTTTTTACGGAAAGACGGAACGGATGTCCTGGAAAAACTGAGTTTTTTGCGGAACAACGGATCCGCAAAAAACTGACCGTTTTCCAGGATGTGCACACATACGGACGTGTGAATGGGGCCTTAGATGCTGATGTTTTAGACACCGGTCTTAATAACCCCTATATCTAGCAATGTATCCGCCGAAGTTATGAAGAGATGCAGGCCTCTACATAACTTCGGCGCATCCAGTACCAGTCTAAATGTAAGCCACCTTCCTATCTAGCTTACATTCAGAACTGACTGAACTTGCTTGCAAAATGGTGCAAGTTACACTGAACACAGCCTGACACAATCCATATTGTTTGTGTGAAGGAGGACTCTGTATAAAGGTCGGTTTTAGACAATATGTGGCCCTGGGCAAAATTTGAGGTGGGGCCCCAAATATAATATTGTAATACTCTCACATTTAGGTTTTGTTCACACGGCCGTTGGCCGGCTGTGCCGGTGCTGCGGACTGCAATTTGCGCAATTGCATGGACACCGTCTGTGGGGCTTCCGCATGCGGCTCGTGGACCCATTCACTTCAATGGGGTGCGCGATTCCCATCCAACTATCCGCACCGCAAAAAAATAGAACAAGTTCGCATCTCCGTGATTGCGGGCCTATTC
Organism: Rhinella marina; assembly: GCA_900303285.1. Classification (NCBI taxonomy): domain Eukaryota; kingdom Metazoa; phylum Chordata; class Amphibia; order Anura; family Bufonidae; genus Rhinella; species Rhinella marina. Next base: position 14,478 of record ONZH01006840.1, on the reverse strand, counting down.
AAGTGAATGGGTCTGCGATCCGTGATGCGGGGTGCACACTATCGGTGCCCGTGTATTGCGGACCCGCTGTATGCTGGATGCAATATGGTCATGGCCGCACAATGGCCGTGTGAACAAGCCTCAAATGGTGGCATGCCGGACTATTGGTCTTTAAAGATCAAGGGCAAAAGCCTCAAGGTCGACCCCCCACCCAATAAATTTATATACTGTACATATATATATATAATTGTCAAATATACCACTATATAAGGACCGTGCAGTGCTTAAATAATTACTTAGTTACATAGTTGATATGGTTGAAAAAAGGTCCATCTAGTCCAATCTCCATACTGAATTGAACAAAATGTGTTCTACATAAGACAATATTTGCAATGATTTCACTAAATGCCCTTGGTCTTTACAATAAACTCTCCACAATCTTTTCCTTCTGCTCCTGACACGTTGCAGTGTAGTTGTACCCTTTGACTTCTTTCACACAAGAGTTACAGATTCTCTCAGGATGCATTCAGTGAAACTGAAACAAGCAAGTTTAGTCAGTTTTGTCTGCAATTGTGTTCAGTGTTTCAGTTTTTTCCACGTGGTTGCAGTTTTGATACGTTTTTCACTCGCGTGAAAAAAGCTGAAGAATTACAAAAAAACATCTCCTAGCAACAATCAGTGAAAAATACATTGCATCTGGATTGAATCCAGGTTACATCTGGATAAAATGCATTTTTCATTGAAGCCCTGTGAAAAACACAGAATTTAGAACATGCTGCCATTCTAACCAACACAGAAATGATGCATGAAAAAGAAGGCTCAGGTGCACAGACCCATTGAAATGAATGGGTCAGGATTCAGTGCGGGTGCTATGTATTCACGTTATGCATTGCACCCGTGCTGAAAACTTGCTCGTGTGAAAGGTGCCTTTTTGTCGCACAACAAATGTCGCTGTGTAGCCATACCTGGATCTTTAACCTCTCCTGACATGTCTGTTTTAGTAGCTACTTGTATTCTCTGTGCAATAACGATTAAACAGCATCTTTTCTTATGGCTCTATGTTGGTTCATTCATCTGTTTTGCCTGCTAGAAGTTTCTGAATAAGAGCCCATTCACACAACCGTGTGAATGGGTCTGCATCTATTCCGCAATATTGCGGAATAGATGCGGCCCCATTCACTTCTATGAGAGCGGGCAGCGCAGCACAGAGCCAGATCCGTGCTGCGGCTCCGCATAAAAAAATAGAAAGCAATAGTTTGCATTCATCTGTCCAAAAGTCACTCCCTCCCCAGCCATAAAAAGGACCTGTTGCATCTCCTGACATGTCTGTTTTAGTAACTGCTTGAATTCCCCATGCAACAACAATTCTAAAGCATCTTTTCATACAACTGTATGTTGTGTTATTGCTCTATTATTCCTACTAGAATTTTATGAATTCATTTCCAACTGAGTGTTACCATTTAGTTTGGTGGTTTGGAGGGGGGGGGGATGTCCCTGCACAATTTTCCACTGACAGCACTAATTAGACGATGTCATACCATTCATGAAGTTCTAGTAGGAATAGTAGAGGGATGGCAAAATATTCAGTAATAAGAGTAGGCATTTCTTAATTTTTATTTCATAGGAAATGCAATTATTTACTAAAACAGACATTTTAGGAGAGGCTTTACGTCCTCTTTATATGACTGAACAAGAAACAATGTATTATATTAATCTGTGCTACCATTAGCCTTCCCCAGGTTTAGGGCTCATGCACACAGCCATAGCCATTTTTGCCATCCACGAATTGCAGATCCGCAAAACACAAATACCGGCCGTGTGCATTCTGCCTTTTGCGAAACAGAACTTCCGTCCCTCTATAGAACTGTCCATAATACGGACAAGAATAGGACATGTTCTTATTTTTTTTGTGGGTGTGGCGGAACAAGCATACGGATTCAGACAGCAAACGGCGTACTGTCTGCATCTTTTGCAGCCCCATTGAAGAGAATGGGGCCACATCCGAGCCGCAAAAATGCCGCTCAGATGCGGACAAAAACAAGGGTTGTGTACATAAGCCCTTAGGGTGCTGCCCTGGTTATGCAAATTTTTTTAGCTGTAACTGGAATTTTTACAGCGGCCTTGCCAGTTTCTGAAAATCCATTTTTACATAATGTTTATTTCTGTATGCCCTCGTCTTAAAGGGTTTCTGTCACCAGTTTTGGGCATATAAAACAGGATGACATTTGCAATGTGCAAATGTCACCTGATGCCCAAACTGGTGATCATTTTTTTACTGGTGCCCCCGTTTTTGAAATAAATCAACTTTTGTCGTATGCAAATGAAGCTTACTAGGTGCAAGGGGCGGTAACCCTGCACCTAGTAAGCGCCGTTTCCCTACCTTTATTCACGCCCCCTTTGTTGTGATAGACAGGGCCAGGCAGCTCGCTCTAGCTGCTCCTGGCCCTGTCCGTGCTGAAAATCCCGCGCCTGCGCCGTTCGGACTTCATTCGGCGCAGGCGCAGTGAGTGCCGATTGCTGCCGGGCTCCCGGCTTCCTCACTGCGCCTGCGCCGATGACGTCACAGAACACCCAGAAGAGAAGGCGGCGCAGGCGCAGTGAGGAAGCCGGGAGCCCGGCAGCAATCGGCACTCACTGCGCCTGCGCCGAATGAAGTCCGAACGGCGCAGGCGCGGGATTTTCAGCACGGACAGGGCCAGGAGCAGCTAGAGCGAGCTGCCTGGCCCTGTCTATCACAACAAAGGGGGCGTGAATAAAGGTAGGGAAACGGCGCTTACTAGGTGCAGGGTTACCGCCCCTTGCACCTAGTAAGCTTCATTTGCATACGACAAAAGTTGATTTATTTCAAAAACGGGGGCACCAGTAAAAAAATGATCACCAGTTTGGGCATCAGGTGACATTTGCACATTGCAAATGTCATCCTGTTTTATATGCCCAAAACTGGTGACAGAAACCCTTTAAGTGCATATAACACAATGGCAGTAATGTACTGACATTATTGTCATCTATTATACCTATAAAGATATATACCGTACTTGTCTTTATTTATACTGTGCCGTATGCTCCCAAGTAATTATATTACTGTTATTTGTTACTATTTGGTACTTTTCTATATTGTGTGCTTATGCTTGCCAGTAATGATGCAATTTTTCCTGCCACTCATATTTTGAACCATTTATATTTTATGTCTATGATATGGAGTAATAAAGTTATTTTTTATGATACAATGTGGCTCTATTTTTTTGTATATTTTGAAATAGGTAAAGTAGGTGTTATTAATAAACCCACTAATAGTCACATTAAAATAAAAAAAATACTGAAAATGTCACTTGGACTAGATGGACCCTTATCTTTTTTTCAACCATATCAACTATGTAATTATTTAATATTCAAGCACTGAACGGTTGTAATATTTGGTCCTTGTATAGTGGTAATATTTGACAATTATATATATGTACAGTAAATAAATTTATTTGGGGTGGGGGATCGATCTTGAGGCTTTTGCCCCTGATCTGTAAAGACTAGAGTTGAGCTAACGTGCTCGTAACGAGCACTGTAGCGCTCGGATCCCCTGCGCTCACATGGCCACAGGCATCCGGATCCGTCCCCACTGACTTGCAGTCGGGTGAGGAGGACGGATCCAGATGGCTGCGGCCATGTGAGCGCAGGGGATCCGAGTGCTACAGTGCTCGTTACGAGCATGTTCGCTCAACTCTAGTAAAGACCAATAGTCCAGCATACCACCATTTGATCTGACTAATGCCTCATTCACACGTCAGTGTTCGGTCAGTGATTTCCATCAATGATTGTGAGCCAAAACCAGGTGTGGCTCTAAACACAGATCAGGTGCAGATCTTTCCCTTATGCCTTATGTCTGTGGAGGCTCCAATCCTGGTTTTGGTTCACAATCACTGATGGAAATCACTGACCAAACATTGACTGTGTGAATGAGGCTTAAATGTGAGAGTATTATAATATTATATTTGGGGCCCCACCTCAAATTTTGCCCAGGGCCACATATTGTCTAAAACCGACCTTTGTGCAGAGACCCTTAGGCCCCTTGCAGACGAGCATGTGTCACGTGCGTCTTCCGCATCGCAGCCCCTGGCCTGAACTCCCGGCACTGATGGGGTCACATAGCATTATACTGATTTATGATGCTATGTAACCCTTACAGTTCTTGAATGTATTGGATAACACTAACAGCATTATGGGTTATCATTTCGGGTGGGATACAATTTTTTTTTAAAACACATGTTAGGAGAGCAGACATGTGTTTTTTAAATGACCGATAAGAGAAAGCAATAGATTGCATTCATCTGTCCAAAAGTCACTCCCTCCCCAGCCATAAAGAGGATTTGTTGCCTCTCCTGACATGTCTGTTTTAATAACTACTTGAATTCCCCATGGAATAACAATTCTAAAGCATCTTTTATGTTGTGTTATTGCTCTATTATTCCTACTACAATTTTATGAATTAATTTCCAACTGAATGTTACCAAATGTTTGGTTGTAGGGGAAAAGGGTGGGGTGGGGTTGTCCTTGCACAGTTTGCTACTGATAGCACTAATTGGATGTCATACCATACAGGGATGGTAACACCCAGTTGGCAATTCATTCATAAAGTAAGTAAGAGTAATTGAGGGATGGCAAAACATTCAGTAATAAGAGTAGGTGTTTCTTAATTTTAATTTCACGGGAAATACAATTATTTACTAAAACAGACAAGAATAGGGCATGTTCTTATTTTTTTTGTGGGTGCCGTGGAACAGACATACGGATTCGGACAGCAAACGATGTACTGTCTGCATTTTTAGACTGTCTGCTCTGTAGTCTAAAATATAAAAAAAGGGAAGGGCGTGCACTTGTCCGGCAGTTCATTTCCATAGTGAAGCAGGGAGCTGTCTGCTGAGCTCCAGTGCTCCCCCTTAGGCCGCACATTGCGCTGCTGGCTGTGTGGGAGGAGCGCTAAAGGCTTGGGAATCAGCCTCCAGTAAAGCCAGCAGCGCAATGTGTGTGTGAGAGCACATCATCAGGGAAGCAGGTAAGTGTGTGTGTGTGTGTGTCAGCTTTTATGGAGCTGGAGAGGGCACTTGGGGCCAAATGGGGGCCACAAGGAGGACATAACTGTGAGGGGGAACAAAAGTGGGCATAACTACAGTGAGGGGCACATATCTGGGCATAACTACAGTGAGGGGGCACAAAAGTGGATATAACTTCAGTAGGGGGTACACACTGTGGGCATACCTACTTTGAGGGGCACAAAGATAGGCATAACAACTGTGATGGGCACAAAGGTGGGCATAACTATTTTGAGGGGGGATGCAAAGGTAAGCATAACTATAGTGAGGGGCCACAAGGAGACATAATTACTGTGAAGGGGCAGAAAGGTGACATAACTAATGTGAAGGGGCACAAAGGTAAGAATAACTACTGTGAAGAGGCACAAAGGTGCAATCATAACTACAGTGAGTGGCCACAAGGAGGGCATAACTATTGTGAAGGGGCAACAAGGTGGGCATAACTACTGTGAGGTGGACACGATGTACCCAGGACCAGCACAAAGCCCCCTCTTAGGTATTTACCAGATACAGTCACCATCTCTTCCTTAGGGCTCATGCACACAAACTTATTTTCTTTCCGTGTCTGTTCCGTTTTTTTGCGGACCGTATGCAGAACCATTCATTTCAATGGGTCCTCAAAAAAACGGAAGGTACTCCGTGTGCATTCTGTTTCCGTATGTCCGTATTTCCGTTCCGCAAAAAAATAGAACATGTCCTATTATTGTCCGCATTATGGATAAGGATAGTACTGTTCTTTTAGGGGCCAGCTGTTCCGTTCCGCAAAATACGGAATGCACACAGATGTCATCCGTATTTTCTGCGGATCCGTTTTTGCGGATCCGTTTTTTCATACGGTCGTGTGCATGAGGCCTTATGTGAATATTCTTTTTTCTAACCACAGTGACCTTGTTCCAAATCCGTTGGACATCATGTCGATGCCAGCAACACCCTGGATGAGGTAGGACCATTTGGTTCTTTTGTTTATTGCAAGGAGTATTAATACAGCCATGTAACCTATGACAGATTTTATTAGGTGGTACTGGGTGAGTATAGTTATGCATTGGGCGTAATTAGGGGAGTGGCTTAGTGTAAAAAAAAAACATTTGCTGCGGCATGCACCTTTTTGCCACTTAACTGCCCCAAGTTTATGTAAATTTCAGTTGCACAATGGGGAGCTGGGTGGCGCAAATCTGAATCCTTGCCCCAGATACAGGAAAGCCTAGCTACACCTCTGAGCGACATTGTCCAAGCTGAATATATGCAAGAGTAGTGTCCTGTTCTATTTCAAAGAACCCAGCTCAGGTTAAATAATGTGGAAATTAAATGGGGAAGGGGCTAAGTGGCATTATATCATAGAATATTTCTCATCACATAGATGTGGGCCTAAGTGCCTGAGGTCAGATTCAAGAGAAGTGTAGAGGGGCAAATATTGCTTATTAATATCAATAATTATTATGAATAGCAATATCTAAAGTTACTGGTATAAAAAAGGGCAAAATATTACCAATTATCAGTTGATAACGGTCAGGGGCATACATGGAAGTCACTGGGCCCCATAGCAAAAATCTGAATTGGGCCCCCATGCCCCATTCACAACTCCTCCCACTACCTGTTCCTGGCCAGCAGTATACTGATACGTGGAAGTATAAGGTATAAATCACAGCTTGTACCTCACATATCAGTATACTGCTGTATATACTATATACTTGTGTCCACTGCATCTATTATATATATACCTCAGATGCAATGTGTACACATATATAGTATATATAGCAGTGTACTGATACCGATACTTTCCCCCACTCCAGCAACACAGGCCCTAAAAAACAGGTTTTATACAAACCCGAACTGCAGAGACGTCTGCATAGACATCTGCTGAACATTTCCCTGGTTGCTTTTAAATAACAGAAGTGAGGAACCTTGGACACACATATAGACTCCGTCCACTATTTCTCCAGACACTCTGTCACATATCCTCCCCCCCTGTTTCAGACCCGGGGCTGGAACATATTTGGATATCAGCAGGGGCGTCGCTAGGGCATTTTATCCGGGGCCAGAGCCCCCAATCAAACTGCCACTGCCCCGAACCTTGGGACTGATGGAGACTGGCTGGCAGTGGCAGTGCTGCACTGCCATATCACCTCTATCAAGGATGAGCTGAGCGTACTCACTGTATTGTAAATTGATTCGCCTGGGCTGGCTCAGCATAGGTGACTGCACTGGCTGAATACTACTGGGGAAGGACCTCCGGACGTCACACATCACGTGACATTCCTAGGTCACGTGGGTCAGCAGCCGGCGCGCTCTGCACTGCAGTATACTAGGAAGGTTATGGATGGCTGCTCTTCACATGCATCAATAAGCCTTGGGTGCCCAGGACTCTGTTGCCCTTGGACAACTTTTAGTATGTACTAACCTCTAGCCAGCACAGTTTGGCTCTTGTCAAAGGTTTTGGCTAATGTATTCCACCACCTCTATCTATCTTATCTATTATCTCATGTCTATCTATATTATCCATTTAATATATACTTATCTATCACATTAATATCTTTCTTTCCTCCCTTTACGTCACCTCATAATGCAAACAATTCTGCATTCCAGGTAGGCTCTGTCATGTTGGTGTATGTGATGTTCAGTTTCTATAGCAAACTGTGCATTTTAACTGTTTATTAGGATTAGTTAATCCAGAAATTTCTCCTCCTCCCAGAAGATTATCAAGCTCAGGAGCCAGTCTTGCACAGGAGTCATAGGTACTTTTCCCTTACAACAATACAAGGCAAGCAGTAATATGATATACGGTAAAATGCCATATAAAATGCAACAAAAAGCCACAGTCACCTCCAGCAATAAACAGGTGCACAGAACATTTCACATAGAAACCCGATAATAATAAAAAATTTTTGCAAATCTGCAAGGTTTAAATTAAACCTTCTGAACATATTCACTAAGCTCACAAAATGTTTTTATATGGAGAAAACAGAATGTAAGCAGCGTCATTATAACACTACAACGTACATGCGTCCTCCCCTGAATGACAGGAGGAATGTCATTGCTGCTTTTAGGTACATTCTTGTACACAGGTAAAAAGCATGGTATAGTAGTTATATTCTTCTAAATAGAGGCAGTATTATAGTAGTTATATTCTTATACACAGGGAACAGTATTATAGTAGTTATATTCTTCTACATAGAGGCAGTATTATAGTAGTTATATTCTTATACACAGGGAACAGTATTATAGTAGTTATATTCTTCTACATAGAGGCCGTATTATAGTAGTTATATTTTTCTACATAGAGGCAGTATTGTAGTAGTTATATTCTTTACATAGAAGGCAGTATTATAGTAGTTATATTCTTGTACTGTACATAGTGTGCAGTAGTTATATTCTTCTACATATGCTGCAGTTGATGGCAAAGCAGCGGTAGAGCAGGAAGAGAGAAGGGAGATGGCACTCCCACACCGCGGTCTCCTCATACAGCTGATCGTGGGGGGTGTGGGTGTCGGACCCCCACTGATCTGATATTAAAGGGAGTCTTTCACCTGTTTTTCACCAATATAACTAACAGCACCCATAGAAGATTACATATACATCCCAGACATAACTGTGTGCACTTTGTGTCTGTATTCCATGTCCAGGAAAAGCACTTTTATTCTGCAGGAAAACAGCTCCCAAGTGCCCAGCTCTGCTGCTGCTGCTGCTGCAAACCAGACTGAAGAGGGGAGGGATGCTTTAGCTGCTCATATCTTGGGATTAGTAGCAGATAGAAAAACGGTTCTGACCTTTTTTGAAAGCTGACATTCCAAGCTTTTAAATGATACCAAAGTCACATCATTACATCCAGTATATCAGAAGATATAGCTGTTAGCAGGGGCATCGCCAGGTCAAAACATTCGGGGCTTGAGCACCAGATGTTTTGACCAGGGCCCTGAATGTTATGGCCAGGTTGCTGGCTTTGAATGGGCGGCATCTGCGCTGCCTGTGACCGATGCCCCCCCCTGCCTGTAGCGCTGTAGTATGCAGTAGGCGGGGGGGGGGAGGGGGTGGTGGTTGGGGGTGAAGTGCTGTACTTACCCCTCCTCCTGCTCACAGGTCCTGCGCTGTTGTGTCCTGGCTGCCTGCAGCGTCAGGACGTACAGAGCGCACTCTGACCTGACGCTGCAGGAGGTCAGGTGACTGCAGCGCGGGCCCTGAGAAGAGAAGAGAACGGGAGACCGCCTGACATGGAGAGAAGCGGCGGAGCAGGAGAGGTAAATTAAATTTTTTTTTTTTAAAGTCGGATCTGAGGTCTGATAAGGGGGGTCTGATGGTCTGATAAGGGGGGTCTGATGGTCTGATAAGGGGGGTCTGATGGTCTGATAAGGGGGGTCTGAAGGTCTGATAAGGGGGGTCTGAACGGCTGATAAGGGGGGTCTGAAGGGCTCATAAGGGGGGGTCTGAAGGCTCATAAGGGGGGGTCTGAAGGGCTCATAAGGGGTTCTGAGGTCTGATAAGGGGGGATCTGAGGTCTGATAAGGGGGGTCTGGAGGTCTGATAAGGGGGGTCTGAAGGTCTGATATGGAGGGTATGGAGGTCTGATTGAGGGTCTGAGCTTTGATTGGGGGTTGAGGTCTAATTGGGGGTCTAAAGGTCTGATATGGGGGGTCTGATGTCCAGTGGGGGGTCTGGAGGTCTAATATAGGGGTCAGTAAGTCTAATGGGGGCCTGGAGGTCTAATGAGGGTTTGATATTGGGGTCTGGAGATCTAATAAGGGTCTGAGGTCTTATACATGGGGGGGGGGGGGTTGGTCTGAGATGGTGGGGGTTCTGACATGAAGGTCTAATGGGGGTCTGATGTGAGGTCTGATATGGGGTCTGTGAGACGTCTAATGAAGGTCTGGTCTGAGATAGGGGTCTCATCTGAGGTTTGATATGGGTCTGATCTGAAAGGTAAGGGGGTATTTTTTGTACTGGCACACTATCTGTGTGGTACCATTATTTTCAGGGGGACTGATTCTACAGTATAGTTTTGGGGAGCACAGTGGGCACAGTATTAGAGGTGGCAAAATGGAATATTCAGAAAGTTAGGAGGAGGATGGAAAAGTAGGAAACTAAAATGTTTGTTTGTCAAACTGTGCAGAGAGAAGAGAAGGCTGAAAGAAATCATCATGGCGGTCTGGTCTGACAGGAGAAGATGAGGAAAGAGAACGTCTACATCAAAGGAGATGTCACTGGATGTAAGAGGTACATATATGGAGCTGTATGTCCCTGTACGAGCGCTGCCTTCTCTGCTCTGTTTACCTGATCACCACTGCAAATGCTGCGGTGAGCAGGTGAGCAGAAAAGAGAAAACAGCTCTCATATGAGCACTGCCTTCTCTTCAAACAGCTGATCGGCGGGGGTGCGGGGTGTTGGACCCTCGCCGAACTGAGGGTTAGGTTGAGAATTTGGCATGTGGGTAACGTTTTAATTTTTACCTCATGCAGCCGAAAGGCTAGGTGCTTCCCTGCCCTGGGGGAAGGGGGGTGGGGGCCATCATTTCATTTTTCGCCTCAGGAAGCAGAAAAGCTAGAATCAGCCCTGCTGGTAGTTATACAGTTAAATTACCGTGGCCGCACTTCTGTGACGGGCTTACACTGGAGCGTAGGCTGGGGACCGCAGGGCTGCAGCATTAAACGTCAGTAGGCAGGCGGTCCATGCAGCAAGTAAAATATGTCTTTGGTCCTAGGGCGAGCTTGTGTGTGTATTTAGGGCGGATACTTTGAGAATATGGCATATATGTATTGGGGCTCGGGCCCCGGATCTTTTGAAACCCTAGCAACGCCCCTGGATATCAGACAATGTACACGGGACAAGGCATCGGCATTTCCCATTTGGGTCCCTGGCCTATGTTTTACCGTAAACCAGTACTCCTGTAGGGCTAAGAACCATCTTGTTACCCTCCTATTTTTTTCCTTATTCTCACTCATCCATTTTAAGGGAGCATGATCTGTAACCAATTCAAAGTGACAGCCCAGCAAATAGTAGCGGAGTGCTTCCAGGGCCCATTTAATAGCAAGGCACTCTTTTTCCACAATTGCATATTTCCTCTCATGGTCATTAAGTTTCCTGCTCAGATACAGTACAGGGTGTTCTTCTCCATCCCGTACCTGTGACAGTACTGCCCCCAGTCCCATATCAGAGGCATCAGTCTGTTCGACAAACCCTTTCTTAAAGTCTGGGGTTATCAGTACCGGCTGAGCGCACAGGAGGGTTTTTAGAGTCTAAAATGATTTTTCAGCCTCCTGTGACCACTTGACCATGACAGAGTCTTTTCCTTTTGTCAGGTCTGTTAATGGGGCTGCAAGGGAAGCAAAATTAGGTATGAATCGCCGGTAATAGCCTGTAATCCCCAAGAAGGCACGGACTTGCTTCTTGTTTACTGGCTGAGGCCATCTTTGTATGGCTTCAATTTTGTTTAACTGGGGCTTTACTAGGCCTCGGCCTATGGTGTAACAGATATTTAGCATCCTCAAGACCAATGGCACATTTTTTTGAATTGGCTGTGAAGCCTGCCTCATACAGTGAATCGATAACCTCCTGCACCCTAGGTAGATGGGATTCCCAGTCTGGACTTTGGATGATGATGTCATTCAGATATGCTGCTGCGTACCATCTGTGGGGTTGTAATATCTTATCCATCACCCTCTGGAAGGTTGCAGGTGCTCCATGCAAACAAAATGGCAATAGAACATAATGGAACAGCCCATCAGGAGTGGCAAAGGCAGTTTTCTCTTTGGCCTCATCTGTCGGGGAATTTTCCAGTATCCCTTGGTTAAGTCTAGAGTAGTTATATACCTGGCATTTATGAGCCTATCAATGAGCTCATCAACACGTGGCATCGGGTAAGCATCAAACTTTGATATGGCGTTCAGCTTACGGAAGTCATTGCAAAACCTCCAGCTGCCATCTGGTTTGGGGATCAGGACTATGGGGCTGGACCACTGGCTATGGGACTCCTTAATTACTCCAAGTTCCAACATTTTCCTCACCTCTTCAGAGATTACCTCTCTCCTGGCCTCTGGTATTCGGTAGGGTTGCAGCTTAACTTTTTCCCCTGGTTCTGTAATGATGTCATGTTTTATGACAGAGGTGCGACCTGGGGTTTCTGAGAAAAAATCCCTATTCTTAAAGAGGAACTCCTGCACTTGTACCTTTTGGGTCTTGGCCAGGGAGTCAGGTACTGTTATCTCTGGCAACAGGGGCTTCCCAGAGCACCGCTGCTCTGGTGGGAAGGAGATGTCGGCAGCAAGTGATAGTTGATTGACATGGTATACTTGCTCAGGCTTCCTCTTACCTGGCTGATGGATTTTATAGTTTACCTCATTTACTCTCTCCATCACCTCAAAGGGGCCTTGCCACTTAGCCAGGAATTTACTTTCTACTGTAGGGATTAGTACCAGAACCCGGTCACCTGGCGCAAAAGTACGTACTTGGGCACTGCGGTTATACACCCTTTGTTGTGCCTCCTGAGCCTGGGTCATATGTTCTCGTACAATAGGCATCACTGCGGATATACTATCTTGCATTTGTGCCACATGTTCAATGACACTTCTATAGGGGGTAGCTTCTTCTTCCCAGGTTTCTTTCACTATATCTAGCAGACCCCTAGGGTGGCGACCATATAGCAACTCAAATGGGGAATAGCCCGTGGATGACTGAGGGACTTCCTGGATGGCAAACATGAGATAGGGGAGAAGGAAATCCCAGTTTTTCCCATCTTTGTCTACTACTTTCTTAAGCATGGCTTTTAGAGTTTTATTAAATTTCTCTACCAGTCCATCAGTCTGTGGATGGTAGACAGAGGTACGCAGCTGTTTTACTTTGAACAGTTTACATAACTCCTTCATGATGCGTGACATAAAGGAGGTACCCTGATCTGCTAGGATCTCTTTTTGTAGTCCCACACGGCTGAACACCTGCACCAACTCTTTAGCTATAGCCTTGGATGACGTATTACGTAAGGGTATAGTTTCCGGGTAACGAGTAGCATAGTCCATGATTACGAGAATATGTTGGTGGCCTCGAGCAGATCTTACAATAGGCCCCACCAGATCCATGGCTATTCTCTCAAATGGTATCTCAATAATTGGTAGGGGAACCAGGGGACTACAATAGTGTGGCCTAGGAGCTGACATTTGGCACTCTGGGCAGAAGTCACAATGATCTTTAACATCTTTATGGACCCCAGGCCAAAAGAACCTTTGAAGGACTCTATCTGTAGTCTTTTCAGCTCCCAAATGCCCCCCCATAAGGTGACCATGAGCAATATCTAGTACTGTTCGTCGGTACACTTTAGGAACCAATAGTTGTTCCACCAGATCCTCCCCCTTTTTTACCACCTGGTACAATAAGTCGTGTTTCACAGCCATATGCGGGAAGCAAAGTCTGGTGTCTGGCTCCACAAGTTTACCATCAATAGACTTTACATTTTCTCTGGCTCTAGTAAGGGTGGGATCTTTTAATTGCTCAGCACCAAATTGCTCTTTCCTTACTTCAAGATCTGGCAAACTGTCATTAAGGGAGTCATCTCTCTCGGGGCTGCTCTGACCCTCTTCTAACCCATCACTATGGACAGAGTCCTCAGGCTCTCCAACCATGACAAAGGAAATGATTCATCATCAACAGAAGTCCCTCTTAAAAACCTCACACCCTTCGGTACCTAGCGGTAGGTCAGGGGCGGACACAGACAGCAGAGGGCCCTTGTGCAAGGAACTCCTCCTCCTCCTCCATAGTAGCCCCCCATAATGCTCCTCCTCCATAGTGGCCCCCCATAGTGCTCCTCCTCCATAGTGGCCCCCCATAGTGCTCCTCCCCCATAGTGCTCCCCCTCCATAGTGGCCCCCCCTAGTGCTCCCCCTCCATAGTGGCCCCCCATAGTGCTCCTCCTCCATAGTAGCCCCCATAGTGTTCCTTCTCCATAGTGGCCCCCCATAGTGCTCCCCCTCCATAGTGGCCCCCCATAGTGCTCCCCCTCCATAGTGCTCCTCCTCCATAGTGGCCCCCCATAAGTGCTCCTCCTCCATAGTAGCCCCCATAGTGTTCCTTCTCCATAGTGGCCCCCTTTAGTGCTCCCCCTCCATAGTGGCCCCCCATAGTGCTCCCCCTCCATAGTGGCCCCCCATAGTGCTCCTCCTCCATAGTAGCCCCCATAGTGTTCCTTCTCCATAGTGGCCCCCCATAGTGCTCCTCCTCCATAGTGGCCCCCCATAGTGCTCCTCCTCCATAGTAGCCCCATAGTTTTCCTTCTCCATAGTGGCCCCCCATAGTGCTCCTCCTCCATAGTGGCCCCCCATAGTGCTCCTCCTCCATAGTGGCCCCCATAGTGCTCCTCCTCCATAGTGGCCCCCATAGTGTTCCTTCTCCATTGTGCTCCCCCCCCATAGTGGCCCCCATAGTGCCCCCCATAGTGTCCTCC
>ONZH01006839.1:0-48357 GCA_900303285.1 Rhinella marina | reverse complement strand
TAATAAAATAGGTTCTTTTGCTCTCAGTGATACAAATCCATTTTATAAAATCCTTTCTTTCTCTTTAACTGATCTATACTGAACGTCACTTTAAAATACGTCTTTTTCCTCTCTTTCTCTCTCTCCAAACTATTTTTCCGGATAGGTGCCATATACGGTATTAAACTGAGAAGAATACATAGAACACATACCACACTTGATAGTGACAACATAGTTGACAACAGTACCGGTTGATGCTAAATTTTTAAGTTGGAGTCCTATGTCGTCATTCGAACTGCATCCGGCTGTTGTCACCACCACACACACTAGCCAAGGGGGCACTCCTCTGGCTCTTCCAGCTCAACCTCCTTTCCCCCAGCCTGCCCCCCACCTACAGGTCCTCTCTCCAAACAATTTACGTCTTTTTCCTCTCTTTCTCTCTCTCCAAAAAATTTTTCCGGATAGGTGCCATATACGGTATTAAACTGAGAAGAATACATAGAACACATACCACACTTGATCAATCTCATAGTTGACAACTGTACCGGTTGATGCTAAATTTTTAAGTTGGGGTCCTGCGTCGTCATTCGAACTCCATCCGGCTGTTGTCACCACAACACACGCTAGCCAAGGGGGCACTCCTCTGGCTCTTCCAGCTCAACCTCCTCCCCCCAGCCTGCCCCCCACCTACAGGCCCTCTCTCCAAACAATTTACCCGGGTAGGGGACGTATTAGATATTGTACAGATTTTTTTTGGTTCTTCTTTTAATTGCCTCTTGCGATAGTGCGATAGACGGGAATTGAACCCGGGTCAACTGCTTGGGAAGCAGCTATGCTCACCACTTTACCACCAACAGCCAAAGCAACTGATAAGAACAGATATTAAACTTGATGTAAGCCAACATTTCGACAATTGATAACCCGAAACGGGTCCGCCGTCGAGCCCGGCGTTCGGCCACCCTGAGCATTTCACATACTCTGACCGAGTCTGACCCTGGGGCCGCTCATGTACTGCCCACTTGGAGGATTGCGGGGCCTACCTCGTTCACGGTTTGTCAGAATTACTATGCCACTTTCTCCAAACCCTCCACCTTCGAATTACCATCCGTGCGTCACCTCCTGCTACCTCAGTCTAACTCGGTTACTCTGTTGTCACCGCCATGCTGCGTCAGGCTAAATTTTTGGGTGGCTCACCTGCTACCTCATCTAACTTGGTCACTTGTTGGTGTCACCGCCATGCTGTGTCAGGCTTATGCCTGCATCGTGTGGCTGGGGATAGGAGAGCAGTGCCAGCATGGGCATGGGTGATGGACCTTCATTGCACCTAGTTGGGTGCTTCCCTATATATTCCCACCATGCCAGCCATGGGTTGTACATAAACTAATAACAGGGAAAACAAAAAAATATTTTACAGGAGGGTCAACCGCAGACACTCCAAAACAATTTTACATGAAGGGAGTGTCTCCCCGTCTGCCATCGTGTTCGGTCAGGCTGTCAGTAGGTACACCACCTCTGTCGTTCGCAGAAGTGGCCACTATGAGGAGGGCCACGGCAAGAACATCCCCTTTTCAATTGAGAGCAAGTATAGAATTGTAGGAGGATGACACTTTTCTTCCGCAGTGGATTCACCTTCCCCTTTATCATTGCCAGACAACAGTTGGTGAAAAAGTAATTGGCAATGATGAAGAAAATGTAACGGTGCAGTGGACCATCTGTGACGCAAAACCTATATATTCCCACCATGCCAGCCATGGGTTGTACATTAACTAATAACAGGGAAAACAAAAAAATATTTTACAGGAGGGTCAACCGCAGACACTCCTAAACAATTTTTTAGGAGGGTCAACTTCGGACACTCTAAAACAAATTTTTGGGAGGCTCGCCTACAGACATTTGACTGCTACCTCAATCTAACTTGGTCACTTGTTGGTGTCACTACGCTGTCACCATGATGTGTCAGGATTATGCCTGCGTCGTGGGGCGGGGGATAGCACAGCAGTGCCAGCATGAGCAGTGGTGTCACCTGCAGGCGGTGATGGACCTTCGTTGCACCTAGTTGGGTGCTTCCCTAACATGTGATGGGCATGTGCCTCGCCTTTCTTGGTCTGGGTTAGCACAATTGCCATGAGGGTAACCACCAGGCTGTTGCCTGAGAATTTGGGGTAATGGTGGGATTAGGCAGCCTCAGAGGCATCCATACATGCTGCCCCTGCTGTTTCCTGTCCATTTCCATGGTGTTTCCATCATTTTCTGATGTTTCCAGGTTTTCACCCAGCCTTCCCTAGACAGAGCCTTGGTCCCCTGCAAAAATGCTCGAGTCTCCCATTGACTTCAATGGGGTTCGTTACTCGAAACGAGCACCCGAGCATCGGGAAAAGTTCGACTCGAATAACGAGCACCCGAGCATTTTAGTGCTCGCTCATCTCTAATTATAATGCATTAAAAAAACTGCCTACAGAGGCTCCATAGTCTTTAATATATAGGCCAAAAGCCTGAGGCTGCATTACAAATTGACTATGCTTGTACCTTCTGACTTCTGTAGTTCTCAGTTCTCATGACGTGAGTGAATTGAATGTACTAAAAGTTTCTATGATAACACTGTACCTAACATGTTATTATCAAAATATCAAAGTACAGCCTTGGATGAATTACTCTACATACAAGATTTTGTTAATTATTATACTGTGTTAAAGGCAACATCTTACTGAACCAAATTCTGAAAATCAGTCTTCATTACTTCGCTATTCTGTCTAGATTTATTCATTTTTATATATTGCATACAAATAAGGATAGGATAACTGTAGGATATATAACTGAGAGAAAAAACATGTATTTTCTACACTCCGGCTAGTGTGCAGCACACGGCAGAATTTTTCACTGCACTGTAGGATATATAACTGAGAGGAAAAAACTTAGTCTTTAGACTTCGGCTATTGTACCGCAAACCACTCAATTTTTCACTGCACTGTAGGATATATAACTGAGAGAAAAAAGCGTATATTTTCTAGACTCCAGCTAGTGTGCAGCACACGACAGTATTTTGCACTGCACTGTAGTATATATAACTGAGAGAAAAAACGTATATTTTCTAGACTCCGGCTAGTGTGCAGCACACGACAGAATTTTGCACTGCACTGTAGTATATATAACTGAGAGAAAAAACTTATATTTTCTAGACTCCGGCTAGTGTACCGCACACCACACAATTTTTCACTGGACTGTAGTATATATATAAGTGAGAGAAAAAACACATTTTTTAGACTGTGGCTACTGTACCGCACACCATAGAATTGTTCACTGGACTGTAGTCACCGCCATGCTGTGTCAGGCTAAATCTTTGGGTGGTTCAGCTGCTATCTCAGTCTAACCAAGCCACATCTGGGGTTCACCGCCATGCTGTAAACTGCAATCTCAGTCTTAACAAGTCATCCTGCGGTTTACCCCCATGCTTTAAACTGCAATCTCACTCAAACTTTGTAATTTAGGGGTTCACCACCAGAGAGTCACCTCCAGGCTCTCACCCACGATTCTTTGGAGGCTCGCCACTACACTGTCAGCCAAAATTGTCTCGAGGGTCACCGGCGGCCTCTCCCCCACAACTTAAAGGAGGGTTACTACCAGGCCCTGGCACACAAAACATTGTCTTGAGGGGCACTAAAAGGCTCTGCACCCACCCACGTGTGGAGACTAATAGGTGGGTGCAGTTTGCGTCTTAGCCCATCTGGAATTAGGAAAGCTGGGCACTGTGCTTGGAGGTCTTTGTGTCTGCCGTGGACAGGGTGGGTGGGTGGTGGGTGGTGGGTGCGTGTTTGCCCGTCTGGGATGGGGAGAGCTGGGCACTGTGCTGGGAGAACTTTGTGTATGCTGTGGACTACTGGGTGGGTGCGGGGAGGGAGACGCTTATGCCTGCGTCCTGGGGCGGGGGATAGGACAGCAGTGCCAGCATGGGCAGTGGTGTCACCCGCAGGCGGTGATGGACCTTCGTTGCCCCTAGTTGGGTGCTTTACTAACATGTGATGGGCATGTACCTTGCCCATCTTGGTCTGAGTCAGCACAATTGTCTTGAGGGTCACCACCAGGCTGTTGCCCAGAATTTTGTGTAATGGTACGATTAGGCAGCCTCAGAGGCATCCATGCATGCTGCCCCTGCTGTTTCCTGTCCATTTCCGTGGTGTTTCCATCATTTTCTGAGGTTTCCAGGTTTTCACGCAACCTTCCCTGTGTAGAGCTTTGGTTCATTGCAAAAAATGCTTGAGTCTCCCATTGACTTCAATGGGGTTCGTTATTCGAAACGAGCACCCGAGCATCCGGAAAAATTCGACTCGAATAATGAGCATTTTAGTGCTCGCTCATCTCTATTTAGAAGTGATTAGTTCCTTACTATGTCTTAAAATATATGAATCCATGTATGCATTTTATATTTATTAAACTATTGCAATATCTAATTGGCAACTTGCAATAAATTAGACAGAAGGTCTATTTAATATTTAGAGATTGTAAGTTTTATCTTTTCAGAAAGCAAATAAAAATATGGTACAATATAACTTGAATACAGTAAAAAAACATAGGGGCACATATATTAAGACCAGCATTTTAGATGCCAGTCTTAATAAACCCGGAAGCTGGCAGTGGATCCGTCGAAGATATGAAGAGGCACCACCCTCCACATAACTTTGGTGGATCCTCCGCCAGTTCCAAATAAAAGATAGCTTTCTAACTATGTTACATTTCAACTTTTTTACGCCTAAAACAGGCATAGAAAATGTCGGCCCATCTCCTTCCCCACCCATGCCACACCCACAATTTTAGACCTGACGTGAAAAGGCACAGAATGCGGCGCAACCAACCATTGTGTGGCAATCTGCACCTAAAATATGCCTAATTTAGGCATATTTTAGATTGATAAATGACACTTGCCACTAACCATTATGAAGTTGTGACCCCAGGATGCGTCAAGCCACATACAGAGAAGCTATGCCCACCCATGTCAATCAATGGTCACATGGGTTTGAGAAAACTCAACAAGCCATTGGTTGCTGTCAGTGTTTATGGATCGCTCACATGTGGCATGCGACCCCATCGGATCTTACCCTATCTAACACATTTATTCTATTAAAAAAATCCAATAAAAAATAAAAAATATTATTTTTTTTCCATTGAAAATACGCTTTTCAATGAAAAAAATTGCAAAAAAAAATCTCCCCCATATGTTTGGTATTGCCACGTCCGTAACGACCCGGACTACATAAATATCACAAAAATGAGCCCCTACGGTAAACACAATAAAAAAAATTAAAAAAAACAAGACAGAATTGCTAATTTATTCTTAGTTGCCACCGAAAAAACGTAATAACAAGCGATCCAAAATCGTCATTTACTAAAAAAGGATACCAATGAAAAATACAAGTTGTCCCGCAAAAATGAAGCCCCCACACAACTCCATAGAAAGAAAAATAAAAAAAAATTATGTTCTTGGGAATCAGCAATGCAAAAACTTTTTTTTCTTTAAAAAAAGGATTTTATTGCAAAAAAGTAGTAAAACGCAAAAAAAACTATATGTATTTGGTATCATTGTAATCGTATTGACCCAGAGAATAAATATATGTTGTAATTTATACCGAAAAATGATCGCCGTAAAATTTATAACGTAAAAACGCACTGGGGTATTGCAGTTTTTCCCATTTCCCTCCCAGAAAGAGTTAATAAAAGTTAATCTGAAAGTTATGTGTACCCCAAAATGGCACCATTAAAAACTACAACTTGTCCCGTAAAAAATAAGCCCTCATACATCTATATAGATGGAAAAATGAAAAAGTTATAGCTCTTGGAACACGACGATGAAAAAAGAAAAAAAAATGCTTGGTCACTAAGGCCAAAAACAGGCTGGTCACTAAGGGGTTAATTTCCCTCCCTATAAATATCTTTGAACTGCCTGTAGGTTTATATAGTTTATGATACCATCCTCTTTCCATGGAAGCAAATTATATAGCTCACATTTTTTCCACAGAGAAAACCTTAAAACTAAATATTTGTAAATATTTTCAAAATGTGTTAGCAATGGTATATGAAATTTTTTTAAACAGCATTTATTAAAATAATAGGTTATATTCAATATTTAAAACACAACATACGTTACCTCATACATTAATGATCAATTAGGCATGTCTACATGACAGAACTAGACCTACAAACATCAAACAACAAATTATACTAAAAATATCACAAATTTATTACATAAAGATTTCATCACAAAAATGAAGAAACATAACACATGGGAGAAAACATCAGACCCAAAGTACTGGAGCTGTACCGAATCACTGACCATTGGTACCAATACCCCCGAAAAAGTTGTTAAACATGTCCAACATATAGGGTAGAAAAAAAATAACAAAAAGAAAAAGAATAATAGTTATTATTATATATCTATAGATATTATTCTATCTCTAGAGAAGTTTGAATATAATCATACTCCTCAGACATAACCATACATAGTCCCTAATATTCAGTTAGAAGGCGACGTCCATCCCTCAACTCACCATATGCTACATATTTTAAAGATAATATCAAATCACAAACCACCCATCCTATGGATATGATCAGGGGTAGCGGGACAACAAGGGTCAGGAAACACCTCGACGCGCGTTTCGCCTACACTGATTCGTCAGGAGGTATATTCAATTTTTATTCCTTTTTTGCATTCAAACTTGTACTTTAATTCGCAAAACTTACATATAAAACTGTAGGTGTTTTGTGGTGGTGGAGATATTTGCAACAGTGACAACAGGAAGCGCAGCCATAGAATTTTCAGGTGATTTTTGCTGGCCTATATGAGATAAAAGTATAATAGATGGAGAGAAGATGAGCTTCTTGATATATGGGTTTAAATAAGTATTTCTGAGTAAACTTCAGGACTCCTAGGAGAGACAGTATGAGTCCTGATTACCCTGTCCACATATGATTAACAGCTTTCCTGTATCAGTGTGCACACAGTAGGCAGTCAACTACTGTGTATGGGTAAGGTAAGTCAAACTCTCACTGTCTGTCTCACCTGATAGGTTCACATAAAATCAAGTACTTTTAAATAGGACTATCAACATGACTATTAAAAAAATAACCACACTTCTGTAAATGAAACATATTTACCAAACTGTCACTGCATGTCTGACATCTGATACATTACCAGGACTGATCTTTATCACTGTAGGTAAACTTGATGGTTCCAACTTAATGACAAGCAGAAATGTTTAGTAATGCAAGAAATTGATGCAGAAATAATATTGAATAACTGCAACTTTTAATTAAACAATTAATAACTTTTGCTTGTTGAGTACATGTTTAAAGCTCAGGTACAGTGTTTTTAATATATGCCCCATTACAGCAAATCTGCTGGGTGTCCCTTGTCTCTTTAGCAACAGAGTACTTTCTATAAACAGGTAATGCTGACAAATTAACAATTTGTAGTCCATTGCTCCAGAGAAAAAAGTATCAGAATTTCAAATGTCATCCAGAAAATCTCAGTGAGACTGTATTTCTAAGTAATGCAGTGGTAGAAGTACATAAAACATAAATCAACATGAATGTAAAGGGTGGTACTTCTTTCATCCCAAGTAGTTATGACCAGTCTCCAACAGGAATATCGAAGTATATAGCTGACAGAGCTATGGATGAAGCCTCCAAAAGCATTATGAACATAAGCTAATCAAAAAACAATAATTCCGTAACATTCTGCAAATTAAAGTATAAAAATACATTTTATATCCTGCAGCTTTTCTATGAAAATGATAAATAAATATACTGTTTGTACTAATTCAGCATATTTAATTTTCCTATCTTTTGTATTTTAGTAGATCATAATATTGATAATGTCTCCAAGCTCAAAGAATTGTATGGGACCACATAAAGCAAAGCAGTTGTGAGACATGCCTACGTAATTCTGACAGAAATAAGCATTTGTGGTGTATCTTAAATCGTTTGCAGCATTGTTTCATCTTTTTGTCTTTAACAGAAACCTCAAAATATATTTAACCACTTCCCAACCGAGCCATTTACCCCCTTCCTGACCAGGCCTAATTTTGCAAATCTGACATGTGTCACTTCATGTGGTAATAACTTTGGAACGCTTTTACTTATCCAAGTGATTCTGAGATTGTTTTCTTGTGACACATTGTACTTTGTGTTAATGATAAATTTGAGTCAATATATTTTACCTTTATTTATAAAAAAAATCCAAAATTTACTGAAAATTTTGAAAAAAAATAGAAATTTTTCAATATTAATTTCTCTGCTTTTAAGTTGCATATGGATATCTAATAAAATTGTTATTAATGAACATTCACCATATGTCCACTTTATGTTGGCATAATTTTGGAAATGTAATTTTATTTTTTGAGGACGTTAGAAGGCTTCCAATTTCAGATGTAATTTTTAAGATTTTCATGAAAATTTCCAATAGTTAATTTTAAAGGTCCTTTGCAGTTCTAAAGTGACTTTGAGGGGCTTAAATAATAAAAACCTCCCATAAATGAACATATTTTAGAAACTACAGCCCCCAATGTAATCCAAACTGATTTTTACAAAGTTTGTTAACCCTTTAGATTTCCCACAAGAAATAAAACAGAAGGAAGGTGAAATTTAAAAATAAATATATTTTTTTTGCAGATTTTCAATTTTTAATTCATTTTTCCCATAAGATAGCAAGGGTAAACCGCAAATCAAACCTGAATATTTATTTTCCTGATTCTGATGTTTGCAGAAACACCCCATATGTTGTTGTAAACTGCTCTGTGACCGGCAGTAATGAGAGGGAGATAGTACAAGCATTTGTGATGGCTTTGACAGCTTCTCAGAGTGATGAAAAGCCTGGAGGCCAGGAAAAAAGGTCTCAGGTTAAAGCTCCATGTTCTTGGCTGTCAGGAGGCAGCTGAGTCATGGAGCTTCTATGTACAGGTGCTGCACACAGGGGGCAAAGCTCAAGGACGTTTTAAAACGTACATTCAGAGATAGAGATCCACTACCAGGACGTTTATAGTCAATGGGCAGACTGGAAGTGGTTAAGCTTCTGTGCTTAGAGCTTAGTTGCTTTATTTAATTTCTAAGGTAGTCATGCAATATTTCTTTTAGAAATCTATATATTGAATCTGTATTTTTAGGGTTTAAAGGTTTTTAAAGTTGTGAGACGTTATCCCCTATCCACATGACTAGGCATTGCTATTAGGTCAGTTGGGGTCCTACTGCTGATCACTAGAACGGGACCTTGGTACCCTTTGGGGCCCTTGAAATAAATGAAGCTGTAAGTTAGCCACACCCATTGAAACCCATTTTACCTCTATGGGAATTTTGGATATAGGTGAATACTAGAGATGAGCAATTCTTCAAAGATTCGCTTCGGCGAACATTCGCCGAATTTTTAAAAAGATTTGCTTTGAATAAGAATTTATTCGGTCCAAGTTACGTTAAAAAATATTTGTTATTCTGGTCGTGTTCTGCAAACATTCCCGCACAAATAACGAATATACAGTCTACGCGTTGTTAAAAGTACGCTACTTAACTAAATACATACGCATGAGCGTACCTATACACTGCGAACATTCTCGCACGAATAACGAACATGCAGTCTAGCAATGTTAAAGGTATGCTTCTTAACTGAATACGTATGCATTAGCATACAAAGTATCAGATGCGTAGAATTAGCATATAAATTATTAGATGCGTATTCGTAGAAAGATTTAAGAACTTTTAAGAAGATTCGTAATAAGCAAATCTAAAAAGATTCTGATTTGCTTCAGCATAGGAAATAACAAAGGATCGTAACGAATATACAAAGCGGCGAATAGATTCGCTCATCTTTAGTGAGTACTGTACTGAGCTGTCTCCGAACCTTGAGATGAATGGAGCAGCAGGTGTGAGGTTCCCATTTTCTTGATCGATATGGATCCCAGCAGTAGGACCTCTACCAAACTAATAGTTATCCCCTATCCTGTGAGTTAGCACTGCCCAGGTATCTAACCTGTGAATGTCTGTCAATGTCTGTGTAGAACCAATACTTACATTCTCCTCTATGTCTCCTCTTTATACATGGTGTGTGTGTGTTTGTTGACTTAACAGCATGTTATTATCACCTAGATACAGGCAGCCATTTTATACACTTTTTAGAGGCAATTATCCTTTTTCTCAATCACCTAGAGAGAAGAAGTCATCAACTACAGGCAGGCAGCTATGCTGTATTGTACATTACCAAGTGATGGACAACCATGTTCTACATGAGCAAGAGGCAATTAGCCATGTTCTACATCACCTAGAGACAGGTAGCCATGTTCTGCATCATCAAGAGACAAGCAGCCGTGTTCTACATCACCAAGAGATATTCAGTTATGTAAATAAATACACAAACTTGCGAATTTGCTGTAGCAAAAACCATAATAGTAATAGTTATTCCACAATTAGTCTTGTTCAGTTAGCCTTAATAGGGCTTCAAAATGCCTTAATTCTTTATACAGTCCTATTCAGTTGGTGCATAGATTCATATTCAGTTGGTGCATAGATATATAGGACATATCCATGAACTAGCTCATTCTATGATGCAGACAGGCATCAACTGCACTGGTGCAAAAATGTGTATGAGTAGCTTTTGAAACAAATCATTATTATTAGTATTATTATTAGTAGTAGTGGTATTCACACATTATTGTTATATAAACAAATAGAAGATAAAACTGGAGTATCCCTTTACATTAACCAAATTAATATTCAACTAAAAATCCAAATTTTTAACTAAAATCATCATTGAGATAATCATCATAGAGATTCATATACCTACTAAAGACTTTTACAATATGTCAATTACATTATTTTTTCTGTTTGATTAAACATTCTTTGAATTACATATATTCTTCTCTCTATAGTCTTTTTTCTTTTTAGCCACATGAAATGCATTGTGTTTTTAATCCAGCAGCTTTTCTCTGTGTTTTTTTTGTCCAACTCAGATACATTTTTTATGTAGTAAGAAAAATTAACTCCTGCATTTATCTTAATATGCCCCCTGACTGGCCAATCTCTTTCTTTGTGAACTGCAATCAATCAAGCGCACACCAAAGTCTGTGACTTCTGTACACTTTACTGTTGCTGCCTATCAAACTCATGGCAGCCTGACACATTTCAGATTTCAATGTCTGCTGTCATTTATCACTAATTTAGCATTATGTTATTGGTTTGAAAACAGATATTTTAGTGTTGTTTTTACATGTCTGTCTGTCTGTCTATCTGTCTATCTATTTATCTATCTCTGTCTTGTCTGTCTATCTGTGAATCATTTATCTATCTACATTAAATGGCATAAACATCTTTACAATTTACATTACAATGTTTAGAATCATTCCTTTGTGCATGGAAAAGTTAATTATTAAAGGGGTTATCCCATGATGAGTGTAAAAAATGAAAATCAGAGATCATGTACTATATGTATATACAGTATATGACAATCTCTTTCTATCAAAGCTACAACAGCCCTATACATCATGTAGATTCAGAGATCTCCCCATTTATTGCTTCAATTGTTCTGCCAAATTTATATCAAGCTGGTACCTCAGGGAACATGTCTTTTCTGCTTAAACTGAGGTGGGTGTCCTTTCTGCTGCAGCTTTCACAACTCAGGGGGCAGTTAAATGATGGCACTAGGTATGTATGTCCACCTCAGTGAGGTGAACATAGAAATAGGAAAAAGAACAAACAGCAGGTGGTGCTATACAGATACATTTTATTGAATAACTTTTTTATTGAATACATTTTAATTAAATTATAAAAGTTAATTAAGGTGCTGGTTTGAACACTGGAATATATTTTTATGAGTCTTTTAAATGTTCAACTTTGTCCTTATAATAAAAAGAAGAGTTCTATTGATTCAAGGACATGAGTTCTATTGAAACACATAAGACTCATTGCATTTGTAACACAAATTTTAGCTTGTAAAGCTGATTCACTTTTCTGCTAATATATTATTTTGTTGTGACAGAATTTGCTTCAGGATTGAACACTTATTATGAGGGTACATTTTCTTGACTACACTGTTTATAACTAGTGTAAATTGAGCTTTGGATCATAGATCCAAAGTTGATCTGTTCTAATCCTTGTCTCCGTACAGTACTAAAATGTATTTTCTCTGTTGAGGCAAAATTCATTTCACCCGAAGATGTGTGAAGTTGAGTTTGCAATCCAAAGTCGGGTTTGGTTCCGAGGTACTAGCCGGTACCAAACCCAACTCTAGTTTCCAAATTTGAAATGTTAATGAAGATGAAGAACTGAATACCGAATTTATTCACCAAAGTCTTGCATGACTTCAGGAGAAACAAATGTTGCCTCAACAGAGAAAATACATTTTTATGCTATACCAAAAGAAGTCTCCGTACAGCATTAAAACAAAATGTTTGAAATAATTAGAGATTAAGAAGACTTTGGATCTATGATTCGATGTTTGATTCGCTCAACACTATTTCTTACCATTTCTCAATCGGATGAAGGTTTTATACTGACATTATTTTAAGCCTGTTTATATGGTCTGATGATTAGGTGAATGATTGCATGTTAAACACTGATTTTCAATCATAGGTCCATGTGAAAATGTCTGCCAGTCAGCAAATGCTGATTTGTTGGCCAATCAGAACTTTAATATGGACATTAAAATCATTATTTTTTGGCAGCACATCTCCTTATGTAAATGAATATGTGCTAGCCTTCACATTCAAAAATTAAAACTTTTCATGTCTTAAAGGAAATATGTCAGCAAACCTAACTATATGTAACGCAGTCCAGGGCTACATAGTACTGCCTCACACAATGCAAAACATACCTGTCTTAGTATTGTCACGAGTAAGCTTGCGTCTGGTATCAGACGTTCTGCGCGGCTTTCAAAAGTGACATAATTTGACATGCTTTTCCCTTGGTTTGGTTGCTGTTTACCACACCCGTTTCCCTCAGCTCAGTTTCGGCTGTGGTAATTATCTTTCTCCTATTTACCTCTTCCTCTCTCAGTATTCCTTGCGGTTTATACTTTCTGCCTATTTTGTTGTGTGTGGTGTGGATCTCGTCTGAGATCCGGTTGCTGCGATATCTGCTTTAAGATACGTGACATTTTCCCTTTTGTGGTTTTCCTTCTGGAGTTTCCTGTTCGTCCTTAGTCTTGGAGGAACGGAGTGACTCTTTCCTGTGTCACTAGCTGCAGGGTTCTTTAGGGTGAATTTATTATTAGGTTCCTGTGTAAGAACCCTCCTACCCCAAAGGCTTCTTCATTCTGGTAGTCAGTCAGGGCCCAGTTTCAGGGTTCCCTGCAGGAGGTGACCGTTTCCCTGGTTTTGGTCTTTTCC
Organism: Rhinella marina; assembly: GCA_900303285.1. Lineage (NCBI taxonomy): Eukaryota > Metazoa > Chordata > Amphibia > Anura > Bufonidae > Rhinella > Rhinella marina. Next base: position 35,023 of record ONZH01006839.1, on the reverse strand, counting down.
CTTCCCTCGTACGCTCGGTGTGGCTATTCCCTCCACACCAGAGCGTGACATTATAAACCGCCAAATCAAAAATTTATGTCATTTTTGTGCTGACATGGATGATATTGCTGCACTTGCTGAACGGCTGCAGGGACTCAGTTTGGAGGTGGCTGACATCCACAAGCAGATTCAGACACCACAGGCTGGTGGTTCTGGGATTGCTGAGTGTCAGGCCTGTTTGGAGCCTAAGGTCCCCCTCCCAGATAGATTTTCTGGGGGACGTGATAATTTTGTTCTATTTAGGGAGGCGTGCAAATTGTATTTCAGACTGCGTTCACATTCTTCTGGTAATGAGGAGCAGAAGGTTGGTGTAGTCATCTCGCTGCTTAAAGGGGATGTGCAGTCATGGGCCTTTTCTCTGCCGACCGGATCGCAGTCTCTCCGGTCAGTAGATGAATTTTTCAAGACTTTAGGAATTATCTATGATGACCCAGATCATATCTCCCTGGCTAAGACCCAGATACGTGACCTTTGTCAGGGTGAGCGGCCGGTTGAGATTTATTGCTCTGAGTTTTGGAGGTGGGCGACCAATACTGAATCAAATGATCCGGCTTTACGTAGCCAATTCTGTCAAGGATTATCTGGAAGGCTGAAGGACGCTTTGGCCTTTCAGGAAACCTCTGTGTCTTTGGAAGCCGCTATGTCTCTTGCTGTGCGTAAAGATAGGCGCCTGAGAGAGCGATCTAGGGGCCCCCGCTCTCTGGACGTACTATCACATAGTGTATTGTCTTCCTATGACACTTTGGGTGAATATTCCCTTAGGTTGATGTCAGGGGATGAACCTATGCAATTAGGAAGAGCCACTCCTGTTTCCACTCGTAAAATTTTGGTAATAAAAAGGGTGTGTGTTTTTTCTGTGGTCAGAAAGGACACTTTATCAATATATGTCCATGCTTTCAATCTCTAAAAGAGAGAAAAGAAAAGGGGGTGTTGAATTCTCATCTCACTCTTGGTGGGGTGGGTAGGGAGACTGAAAATGTGCATTTGTCTTCATCCTGTAGTACCAGTTTTCTCCTGACTGCCGAAGTGGAGCTAGAGTCAAAGGTTGTGAAAATTGAGGTGTTTATTGACAGCGGGGCAGGGGTGAACTTGATTGATGCTCAGTTTGTCCGTATGCATGGATTGTCGCTGAGTTCTTTGGATAAGAGGATTTCTGTGTTTGCCATTGATTCTGCACCTCTATCTCAGAAGTGTTTGTCTCAGATGGTGCATGATATCAAATTAAGAGTGGGTGAATTTATCAGGAGCTTATTTCATGTTTTGTGTTGGAAGGTCTTCCTGCTCCTGTGGTTCTGGGTTTACCGAGGTTAAGCAAACATAATCCGTCCATTGACTGGCATACTAGACAAATTGTGGATATGGGTGATTATTGTGTTGACAATTGCCTTATTACATCTTTTTCTGCTTTAACCACTAAGACTCTTCCTTCTTTTATATCGGATTTCGCTGATGTATTTTCTGAAGGTGGATGTCAGGATTTACCCCCTCACTGGGAATATGATTGTCCTATCAATCTTATCCCTGGAGCAAAATTGCTCAAATCTAGGCTGTATAACCTTTCTGGACCTGAGAGAACGGCCATGAAGGAATATATTGCTGAGAGTTTGGCTAAAGGACATATTAGGCCTTCCAAATCTCCTGTGGCAGCAGGGTTCTTTTTTTTTAAGAAAAAATGACGGAACCCTTAGGCTATGTCTGGATTTTCGTGAACTCAATAGGATTACTGTCTGTGATCTGTACCCCCTTCCTTTGATTCCTGACTTGTTTAACCAGATTGTGGATGCCAAGGTGTTCTCCAAGTTGGACTTAAGGGGGGGCATATAATCTGGTCAGGATCAAGGAAGGGAATGAATGGAAGATGGCCTTTAACACTCCTGAGGGCCACTTTGAGATCCTGGTCATGCCTTTTGGGTTGACCAATGCTCCTGCTGTCTTCCAGCATTTTGTTAATGACATTTTTCATCATCTTGTGGGGAGGTTTGTAGTCGTGTATTTGGATGACATACTAATCTATTCTCCAGATATTGTGACACATCAGGATCACATGAGGCAGGTGCTGCAAATCTTAAGCGATAACAAGTTGTATGCAAAATTAGAGAAATGTGTTTTTGCTGTACATGAGGTGCAATTCTTAGGATACTTGCTTTCATCTTCAGGTTTTCGTATGGATCCAGAGAAAGTCTGTGCTGTTCTGAACTGGGACCGACCTGAAAATCTGAAGGCTCTTATGCGATTTTTGGGGTTCACCAACTATTACCGAAAATTTATTAAGAACTATTCGACAATAGTTAAACCCTTAACTGACATGACTAAGAAAGGGACGAATGTCTCAGTGTGGTCTGATGCAGCATTGCAAGCCTTCTCCGCTGTGAAGGAGTGCTTTTCTTCTGCCCCTATATTGGTGCAGCCAGATGTGTCACAACCTTTCATTGTGGAGGTTGACGCATCCGATGTGGGGGTAGGAGCAGTTTTATCACAGGGCCCGTCACCTTGTAAATGGCACCCATGTGCTTTTTTTTCGAAAAAACTCTCTACGGCGGAGAGAAATTATGATGTGGGTAACAGAGAGTTACTGGCCATTAAGTTGGCTTTTGAGGAATGGCATCATTGGTTGGAAGGGGCGATTCACCCAATCACGGTATTCACTGATCACAAAAATCTGACTTACCTGGAGTCGGCTAAACGACTTAATCTGATGCAGGCCAGATGGTCTTTGTTCTTCACCAGATTCAATTTCATTGTCACATATCGTACTGGGGTTAAGAATGTGAAGGCGGATGCCTTGTCACGTAGTTTTCCCGGAGGTGGTGATTTTGAAGATCCAAGCTCTATACTGTTTGAAGGAGTGGTGATATCTGCTCTTTACCCTGATCTTGAGGCTAAAGTGTTTGAGGCCCAGGGAGATGCGCCGGAGTCTTGCCCTCCTGGGAAGTTGTTTGTTCCTTCTGATTTGCGTCATAAGGTGTTTGAGGAGCATCATTCTTCGGTGCTTGCGGGACACCCTGGGAGTAAATCCACTGTCGACCTCATCTCTTGTAGATTCTGGTGGCCAGGACTGCATAAGTGTGTTGAGGACTATGTGTCAGCCTGTAGTGTCTGTGCATGTGCTAAGGTGACACATACTTGACCTTCTGGACCTCTACTTCCATTACCCATCCCATCCAGACCATGGACTCACCTATCCATGGACTTCATCACTGATCTGCCTGAGTCGTCTGGTAAGACAGTTATTCTGGTGGTTGTAGATCATTTTAGTAAAATGGCGCACTTTATTGCATTACCCGGACTCCCCAATGCTAAAACTCTTGCACAAGTGTTTGTTGACAACATTGTGAAACTTCATGGCATTCCCACTGACGTGGTCTCTGATCGTGGGACTCAGTAGGTGTCCAGATTCTGGAGGGCGTTCTGTACTCGGCTCGGGGCACAACTGTCTTTTTCCTTTGCCTTTCATCCCCAGACGAATGGACAGACTGAGAGTACCAATCAGAGTCTGGAGACTTACTTGAGATGTTTTATCTCTGAGAACCAGTTGGAGTGGTCCTTGTTTTTGTCGCTGGCTGAGTTTGCCATAAATAATCGCAGACAGGACTCCACTGGTAAGTCACTATTTTTTTGTGCATATGGCTTTCACCCGCAGTTTGGCACATTTTCTGGTTCTGATACTTTTGGTATTCCTGAGGAAGAACGTTTTTCGTCATCATTGTCTTCTAAATGGTGAAAAATTCAAAATAACTTGATAAATATGGGTAACAAGTACAAACGTGTGGCTGACAGGAAACGTATGAATGGTCCGTACCTAAGTGTGGGTGATTCTGTGTGGCTGTCTACTAGGAACATTAAGTTGAAAGTTCCTTCTTGGAAGTTGGGTCCAAGATTTATTGGCCCATATAAGATCATGGCCATTATTAATCCTGTAGCATTTCGTCTCGAACTTCCTTAGGCCCTGAAAATCCATAATGTGTTTCACAGATCTTTGTTGAAGAGATATTTTGAACCTCTGGAGCCATCTCCCTTGCCACCCATGCCTGTCTTGGTGGATGGTAATTTGGAATTCCAGATTGTCAAGATCATTGATTCTCGAGTTCTCCGTGGGACTCTTCAATATCTTGTTCAGTGGAAGGGTTATGGTCCTGTGGAGGTCATGGGTACCGGCATCTGACGTGAATGCCAGTCGTTTGGTGAAAGCCTTTTACATCCTGATAAAGTTGATCCTGGGTGCCCGGAGGTCACCCATAAAAGAGGGGGTAATGTCACGAGTGGACTTGCGTCTGGTTCTGGTTTTGCTCGGCTTTCAAAAGTGACATAATTTGACATGCTTTTCCCTTGGTTTGGTTGCTGTTTACCACACCCCTTCCCCTCAGCTGTTGCGGCTTTGGTAATTATCTTTCTCCTATTTAGCCCTTCCTCTCCCAGTATTCCTTGCGGTTTATCCTTTCTGCCTACTTTGTTGTTTGTGGTGTGGATCTCGGCTGAGATCTGGTTGCTGCGATATCTGCTTTAAGATACGTGACATTTTCCCTTTTGTGGTTTTCCTTCTGGAGTCTCCTGTTCGTCCTTAGTCTTGGAGGAACAGAGTGACTCTTTCCTGTGTCACTAGCTGCAGGGTTCTTTAGGGTGAATTTATTATTAGGTTCCTGTGTAAGAACTCTCCTACCACTAAGGCTTCTTCATACTGGTAGTCAGTTAGGGCCTAGTTTCAGGGTTCCCTGCAGGAGGTGACCATTTCCCTTGTTTTGGTCTTTTCCCTTCCCTCGTACGCTCGGTGTGGCTATTCCCTCCACACCAGAGCGTGACAAGTATTCTGTGTATTTCTGAAGTGCAGGAAATTAACTTTTATTCATATGCAAATGTGCCCTCAAGGTACCCAGCTGGGCATGCATAACTGTTATAGGAGCCCAGGCCCACCTTCTGCTGGAGCCCAGGCCCTTCTCTTCACTTGTTCTCGGTACCTCCCTTGCTCCATCTAAAGGTGTCTACCAGAGATGTTGTAAACCATTTCCAATTTTTCTGATTGGTTGCAAATCTATATGGGTGTTGTGCTTTTCTAATTGAAAACAATAGACACTTGAAGGGCTTGGGTTGCTTGTTCGGAGTAGCAGTCTGGTATCTTTTACTATGAAATTGTTCTTCCTCAGGGAGAGACGAAGAACAGCGTTCTGTTCAAAATGCGTTGGAGGTGTTTTGGCACTCATGATCTCCCGTAGTTTAGGCCAGTATTGTCACTAGTGCTCCAAGTGAGCGCGAGCCTTTGAAGCATATGGAGCGGCGCCACCGGCCGGGGCGCACTCCATATTAAAAGATACCAGACTGCTACTCCGAACAAGCAACCCACGCCATAAGAAGGACAGAAGGAAAGCCACATAAAGGTGGCAGTAGCAAGGTACAGCTTGTATTTAAATTGATACCTGCATATTTGGATCTTGTAGTGGGGAAATTGTGAGAGGGTCAGCTGGGAGGTGCGTGGTACCTTAAGAATTATCTATATTGTGAAGGTCAGGACAGCAGTAAGTGCGGCACTGCTGCAGTACTGCAGCATATATAGGCATAGTAGAGAACACGAGCGCCAGTGGGACATAGTCTATAGAAGACACTTAACCACTTCCCATCCGGGCCATTTACCCCCTTCCTGACAAGGCCTAATTTTGCAAATCTGACATGTGTCACTTCATGTGGTAATAACTTTGGAACGCTTTTACTTATCCAAGCCATGTATAGATTGTTTTCTTGTGACACATTGTACTTTGTGTTAATGATCAATTTGAGTCAATATATTTTACCTTTATTTATAAAAAAATCCAAAATTTACTGAAAATTTTGAAAAAAAATCACAATTTTTTAAATATTAATTTCTCTGCTTTTAAGTTGCATAGGGATATCTAAAAAAATTGTTATTAATGAACATTCACCATATGTCTACTTTATGTTGGCATAATTTTGGAAATGTAATTTTATTTTTTGAGGACGTTAGAAGGCTTTGAATTTTAGATGTAATTTTTAAGATTTTCATGAAAATTTCCAATAGTTAATTTTAAAGGACCTTTGCAGTTCTAAAGTGACTTTGAGGGGCTTAAATAATAGAAACCTCCCATAAATGAACATATTTTAGAAACTACAGCCCCCAATGTAATCCAAACTGATTTTTACAAAGTTTGTTAACCCTTTAGATTTCCCACAAGAAATAAAACAGAAGGAAGGTGAAATTTAAAAATAAATATATTTTTTTTTCTATAAGATAGCAAGGGTAAACCACAAATCAAACCTGAATATTTATTTTCCTGATTCTGAAGTTTGCAAAAACACCCCATATGTTGTTGTAAACTGCTCTGTGACCGGCAGTGATGAGAGGGAGATAGTACAAGCATTTGTGATGGCTTTGACAGCTGGTCAGAGTGATCAAAAGCCTGGAGGCCAGGAAAAAAGGTCTCAGGTTAAAGCTCCATGTTCTTGGCTGTCAGGAGGCAGCTGAGTCATGAAGCTTCTATGTACAGGTGCTGCACACAGGGGGCAAAGCTCAAGGACGTTTTAAAACGTCCATTCAGAGATAGAGATCCACTACCAGGACGTTTATAGTCAATGGGCAGACTGGAAGTGGTTAAAGGGGTTGTTCCCCACCAAACACTCACATCCTATGGATGGGAGATAAGTGTCTGATCAGCAGGGGACTGTCCCTGTCCACTGGGGCCACAGCCAATCTTGAGAACAAGTGTCCTTGTGTTCCACTATTTGAATGAAGTAGCGGGCACACATGCTCACTGCTCAATGGTACTCTATGTAACTTACTTCTTATTTAACTGGATATTTGAAATTTAAGACAATGAAGACCAGAATAGGAAATCATTTCATATAGGTTGCCCCATTATAAACAAATATCCCCTGTCCACAATATTGCAGATAAGTGTCTGATGATGATGAGGTGATAGGAGATCTAGAACACAATTGTACTTGTACTTTGTATAATGTATAATGATAGGAACATCTGTGATAAATTTAAAAATAATCTAATTTTTTCTTGATGTTGAGTTAAATTGCATAAATAGAATGCCAGATGCATATATTTTGCACACTATAATATCAGGAATGCCGGTGGAAATAAAAAGTGTCTATATTGGCATTGAAAGACACTGCAGGGAGTTTAATTATCTCAGTATTCATTCAAAAGATCATTACCACATCGGTCATCATTATCATAGGGGAGAAAAAACAGTTTAACATTTAGGAAATGTTTAAATGATGACATTCAGTGAGGGATATCCTGCCCATTATAAATTAAGGAAAATAGACCATTGGGTTATTATGAATTATGAGCGATATAATTACTAAATCTAATTTGATTCCTTCCAAGGAGTAAAAAATATAGTTAATAATACCGATCATAAGAATCAATTCAACTAACATTGATGCAGTAGTTATCAGTAACTAAAGGAGAATTTATATTTTGTCCCATATAAATTAATAGGATACATTTTTTTTGTCATGATTTGCCAAGCACTAATTTATATTTACTGTAAAAATAGGTGCACTTCTACTTACTGCAAAAAATAAATATGATTTTAAACTAGTGGGATACCATTATTCAATCCAGGCAATTAGCATTTTACATACCCATTTTTAAAAACTGGGGAAATATATAAAATGATTTTCAGAACTTTTATAAGTCTCCAGGTCAGATGAGCAGAGACTATCTTATATGAGCTCATTAAAAACCCATAAGTAAATATACAATAAGTCTTGGGGCTCTTATGGACTAAAAGGGGTTATGCAGCCAGTACATATTAATGACCTATCCTTAGGTCATTAACGTTTCTGTGCACAAAGGAATGATTCTAAACATTGTAATATACAATCTGTTTATGCCATTTAATGTAGACAGATACATGATTCACAGATAGACAGACAAGACAGAGATAAATAGATAGATAGACAGATAGATAGACAGACATTTCATATTTACTGTAAAAATAGGTGCACTTCTACTTACTGCAAAAATTAAATATGATTTTAAACTAGTGGGATACCATTATTCAATCCAGGCAATTAGCATTTTACATACCCATTTTTAAAAACTGGGGAAATATATCAAATGTTTTTCAGAACTTTTATAAGTCTCCAGGTCAGATGAGCAGAGACTATCTTATATGAGCTCATTAAAAACCCATAAGTAAATATACAATAAGTCCTGAGGCTCTTTATGGACTTAAAGGGGTTATGCAGCCAGTACATATTAATGACCTATCCTTAGGATAGGTCATCTATATCTGATCGGTGGGAGTCCACTTTTGGGACCCCTAACAATCAGCTATTTGAAGAGGAGACAATATTACACTGTACGTTATCTTGTAAGTCTCGAATGGGACAAGCACATCCTGAGGATAGGTCATCAATATGTACTGGTTACAGAACCCCTTTAAAGATAGAAATGGATTATACTGCAACCAAAGCTAGAGTGACAGTGGTCTAGGTACCTTGAAAAAGATAATCATAGGCTTCCTTTCAGCCACCATAGTCATAGAATACTTGAGCTGAGTTAAAGTGTATTATATTGTTCTCCCATGCGATCTGACCATCCGGTGTGGTGCCATGCTCTTGCATGCTGGGCAGTACAGTTGACATGGCAACTAAACTATGCTGAAAAGTATTTTGTATTGATCCTATTAATTACAATTGAACCTTGCATGATACTCTATCGAGTTGTGCTGCCCAGTGTAGAGCATCACAACATGCCAAGTGGACAAATCATGCAGGAGAAAAAAAAGTGTGGGTACCCTTTATTAGACAGATTTATGATAGATATCTAAAACCTTTTTTGTTATCCATGGTAACCATTTACAAGCACACCTTTCATTTTTCAAGAGCACAATATGAAATAAAAACTGGGCTATTAGACAGTTTTATAATTCTGTCTCAATGCCTTTGACACATGTTTTTCATATATCTTATCTTTTTAAATTATGTCTGACTCATGCCCTGCCTTAGTACCCCAATTATCAGCTCAAATATGACTAGGACAACTAAGTTTCATCTTGCATTGCTGATGTTTAGAAATTGTTCTTTTATGCAGGCACTTAAATGGGTTGTGTCACTTCAGCAAATGACATTTATCATGTAGATAAAGTTAATACAAGGCACTTACCAATGTATTGTGATTGTCCATATTGCTTCCTTTGCTGGCTTGATTCATTTTTTCATCATATTACACACTGCTCGTTTCCATGGTTATGACCACCCTACAATCCAGCAGTGGTGATCGTTCTTGCATTCTATAGAGCAAAGCACCAGCCTATGTGAGCTCCCAAGGTCCCAGCCAACAGAGAAGCCAGCACATTTTCCTATAGTGTGCAAGCATGACCACTGCCGATGGACTGTAGGGTGGTCGTAACTATGGAAATGAGCAGTGTATAATGTGATGGAAAAATGAATCCCATTAGCAATGGAAGCAATATGGATAATAACAATACATTAGTAAGTGCCTTGTAATAACTTTCTCTACATGTTAAATGCCACCTGCTGAGGTGACACAAACCCTTGCATTTTGAGCTAAATTACTATATTTGGCAGAAATTAAACAAAGTAAATACAATTGGAATGATATACGATGATTCACTATTTTGGTGGGACAGAATAGCATGTCTACCATTGTAAAATGCTGTAAAAGTCACTATCATAGGATAAACACAGTAATAAGAATTAAGATAATTATACATAAGAACAATTCTATTATATATATATATATATATATATATATATATATATATATATATAAAATTGCAGAAAACGAGGCAGCACTCCAAATAGTGAACAAACAGTGGACTATTTATTCCGGATAGCAACGTTTCGGCCCTCTCTATGGAGCCTTTTTCACATTATTTCATCAGAATGCATGAAGATGATGAGGATTATGATCATTTTAATAATGCTATTTCTTATTTGTGTAAATATATATGTTTTTCTCTAGAGAACTAATTGCATTAAGAATAGGTTAGTCGACTTCTGTTGTACAAATTGGTTTGTGGAAAAAGAATTTAATTATACCTTATTGATGCCAGCAGTTGGTATTTTGCTTGTCTAATTCAGTGAGAGTAAACCCCATACTGAGTCCATTCATTTAAAATACTTATTTCAAACTGGGGAGTAAATAGCAGTGGGGCGTTGAATATACAATTAATGTCACCCTTTGTGGTAAGTTTGCCATTTAAGTGTTTGGAAATGCACTGTTTGTCTTTTTTGTTTAGCTAAAACAAAAGTTTTCCACGTCTGTTCCCATTTATTTTATTCTAGAAGAATATTTCCTATGGAATTTGAAAATATCACCTTTATTTTTGCATTTCTAAGAGCATTTCTGCTGTTCTATCACTGTTTTTTTAGTCTAACACAAGCAGAGAAAGCTATTATATAAATTTCAAATGCAGGTACTTACAAACTAGTATTATTTATGTACTGAAGCTTTCTAGCATACAGATGTTCTACGGGTTTTTTTTTGTTTTTTGTTTTGTTTTTTGCTAAGAACAACAATTTTCAAGTGCAAACATATAAAGAAGTTTGCTGTTGGCCTTTGTGCTAGCTTTTCAAAATCTGGTCAGGCAAAATTTTCTAAATTGGTCATTTTGGCTGCTTTAGTCTATGTTTTTTGGTAACTTAGTTCTCCTTCCAAAAAGAAAAGAAAGCTGGTCCCATAATGCCATGGGATACAAGATAGCTAACCATTAATTCATTGCCTGAATTTTTAAACACACCTCAAAGCATAATTTAGGATTATAGTTAAGCCAGTACCTCATCTGTGGACAACTTTATTTGGATGAATGCCCTTAATCAGTGCAGAGAGAACAGGCTTAACTGGGTAAGAGGTATTTGTCAGGATTTGGGGGGTGTTATTTTACCATATGCCAAGTGTCTGCACTGATAAGTAACAATCACCCCAAAACAGTTGTCTGCAGATGATATACTGGTTTAGTTATCACCCTAAATTATACCTCAAGGCCTGTTTAAAAGGTTGAACATCGACTTATAGATTAACTACCTTGCATATGGTGACCCGAGAGGCTCAGCTTTCTCTTCTATTTAGAAACATATTATCTGGCCTTATGTCCACTAGGCACTAAGGAGAAATAGCACCCTTTGAATCAATGTAGTTCCTCATTGGTAGTATGCAGTTCTTCAGTTGCCACATTTTAACTTCGGTGATTATATATTTAGATTATTAAACACTTGTATATGAGCAAAATACCATATTTTAATTATTCTTTTTTTATTAATTACCCATGAGTATCATGGCATTAACAATTCATATAATGCATAGGAAAACATATGGAGGCTTAGTAGAGAAATACAATTTTTTTATTATGGCTCTCATAAGGGCTCAGATGAGTGTACTGTCAAGGACACTGTAACGAAAACACTTTTCCGAGAGCCAATCAGTTGTGTAAGTAGAATAAGCAAAGACAACAATCAGTTGGTAATAAGTAAGGCTTAATCAAGGTAAAACCACTACTCAGCATATGACATGTATGTGGTCATAAAAGGATATGCATAATGCATATATAATTAATGTAATTACCATTATACTAGGACTTCATCCATGCATTTACATGGTATGTAGTCTAGTTTTATATTTTAACCTTATTATTGTACAACTTGGAAAATGTCAAATGTTCTTTCAAATAAATCAAGTATGTACAATTACAGCCTGTGGTGTAATACATGTCATCCAGCTCTCAGCTGGTTACTCAAGTTATTTCTAATTTCAAGGCTGCTACCATACATATTCTTTTCTATGTGTTCCTATTTTATATATTTTTAACTTGTTTCCATAACGCAGGAAATTAGATCTTGGTTCTGTTTAGACTATTTTTATATTATTTTTCTAAAATAGTTCACTTTCTTTAGAATGGCTATAATAAAATAAGAGATTGAATGAATTGCTTTTGAAAAAAATGAGATTTTCTCATATTCAACTTGGATTTCGGCTGAGATCTTCAATAAAAATGGCGGCTGGCGGCCCGTCGCGAGCAAATGAAGGGGGTAAGTATGGATTTTTTTGTTTTTTACACTATTTCAGATTAAATCGATTCGCTGACACGAAACACGAGGAAATTCGGCTTCTAGGCAAATTGAATTTATTCTGAAATTCGGATCGAATTCCACTTTCTGGGATTCGATTTGCTCATCTATAGTCATATGTTACATTTTAAAAAAATAATAAAAATTATGAATTTATCATGAAGGTAATATTTGAAGCCAGTTTTGCTTGAGTCTCTGTTGCCATACTTTATGTCACATTTATCATATGTAGCATGATAATAGATTTATGTCATTATGAAACCTAGCTTTGAATGCAAGGGTTTTTTTTAGATTGTGACTTTTATTGTGATGTTTCATTCATAAATTCATAAAGTTTCATTTCATCAATATATAAGAACTGGAGTGAGTTTTGTGCATAAAAAAGTTGCGAAAGGCCTATTTTGCAATATTTTGAAGACAGAATTCTGGAGTGAAGATGTGATAAATCAGGGCCAATATCTATTTAATTAGCCATTTGTAGAAATTGGGAATCTATATGTTGTGAGCCACTTTAGACTGCCTGGCACAAAGATTACACATATGAGGTTGAAAATCATCAGAAATTGCTGAGCCAGCAATTAAATATGGGAAATATTAGCTTACAAATTATAGCTTCATTATTGTCCCATAGCTACAGTATAAAGGACACATAACAATTCCACATCCCATTTCTAGATTTAACTAGATTTATCTTTAGATTTTACTGAGCAATGCATAGATCAATAATCAACAACACAATCAATATAAAATACTTTTTAGATAAGTTGTCCAATTTGAATATTTTTTGTTCCTTATTGCTAATGTCTGTTTCCGTTAAAACAGATCTGGCAGGCTGTTCTAGCCAGGAACAGCCTTCTGGATCCATGAATACCGTGGGCTATTGTGCATTGCTGAGGTTCTGTCTGGCCACATGCATTATAAGGGGATCCAGCGGAGATTTAGCTGCCATTTGGCGAAAACTGCTGCTTGCCACTGTAATTTTCCAGCTGCTCCTTGGCATATTTTTTGGGTTGCCACTGGATCTCTGTCGGTCCCCATTATAATTAATGGGCCAGACGGAACCTCAGCAGTGTGCGGTAGCGTCCGATCATGGATCTGACAGGCTGTTCCTGGTCCTAACAGCCTGTCAGATCTGTTTAATGCAAATGTGAAACAAGTTTAAGTTGATCACTGGGTTGTAATCTGGGGGGAACTTGGCTTCAAGGATTCAACAGCCCTGTAGCACCACAACAGAGAATTTAAGCATTTCATAGTTCTCACTACATTTAATGGCAGAACATGTAACACACAGCTATGGAAGGCCCTTCAGGTTGTAGGATGATCTTTATCACCATTGTTCACTTTTGGCTGAAAGACATAGTAACATAGTAAACATAGTTTATAAGGCCGAAAAAAAGACATCCGTCCATCCAGTTCGACCTGTTTTCCTACAAGTTGATCCAGAGGAAGGCAAAAAAACCCCTGTGCGGTAGAAGCCGATTTTCCTCACTTTAGGGGAAAAAATTCCTTCCCGACTCCAATCAGGCAATCAGAATTACTCCCTGGATCAACAACAAACCATATCTATTAACTATAACCTGTAATTTATTACCCTCCAGAAATACATCCAGGCCCCTCTTGAACTCTTTTAGTGAACTTACCATCACCACCTCCTCAGGCAGAGAGAGTTCCATAGTCTCACTGCTCTTACCGTAAAGAATCCTCTTCTATTTTTGTGAACAAACCTTCTTTCCTCCAGGCGCAGAGGATGTCCCCTCGTCATGGTCACTGTCCTTGGGATAAAGAGATCATGGTAGAGATCTCTGTACTGACCCCTGATATATTTATACATTGTTATTAGATCTCCCCTAAGTCGTCTTTTTTCTAAAGTGAATAACCCTAATTTTGATAATCTTTCTGGGTACTGTAGTCCACCCATTCCAGCTATGACTTTAGTTGCCCTCCTCTGAACCCTCTCCAGCTCTGCTATGTCTGCCTTGTTCACAGGAGCCCAGAACTGTACACAGTACTCCATGTGCGGTCTGACTAGTGATTTGTAAAGTGGCAGGACTATGTTCTCATCACGGGCATCTATGCCCCTTTTGATGCAACCCATTATCTTATTGGCCTTGGCAGCAGCTGTCTGACACTGGTTTCTGCAGCTTAGTTTGCTGTTCACTAAAATTCCTAGGTCCTTTTCCATGTCAGAGTTACCCAATGTTTTACCATTTAGTATGTACTGGTGACTTGCATTATTCCTTCCCATATGTATAACCTTACATTTGTCAGTGTTAAACCTCATCTGCCACTTCTCTGCCCAAGCCTCCAGTCTATCCAGATCCATCTGTAGCAGTGCACTGTCCTCTTCTGTGTTTATTACTTTACACAGTTTAGTGTCATCTGCAAAAATTGATATTTTACTGTGCAAGCCTTCTACAAGATCATTAATAAATATATTGAAGAGAATAGGGCCCAATACTGACCCCTGTGGTACCCCACTAGTTACAGTGACCCAATCTGAGTATGTACCATTAATAACCACCCTGTGTTTTCTATCACTGAGCCATTTACTTACCCACATACAGACATTTTCTCCCAGGCCAAGCATTCTCATTTTATATACTAACCTTTTATGTGGTACAGTGTCAAATGCTTTGGAGAAGTCCAGATATACGACATCCATTGATTCCCCGCGGTCAAGTCTAGAACTTACCTCCTCATAGAAACTGATTAAATTGGTTTGACACGACCGATCCCTCATGAAGCCATGCTGATATGGAGTTATTTGCTTATTTTCATTGAGGTACTCCAAGATAGCATCTCTTAGAAAACCCTCAAACAGTTTACCTACTACAGATGTTAAACTTACCGGCCTATAGTTCCCGGGCTCTGTTTTTGGACCCTTTTTGAATATTGGCACCACATTTGCTATGCGCCAATCCTGTGGAACACTCCCTGTCAGTATAGAGTCCTTAAATATTAAGTATAAGGGTCTGGCAATGACATTACTTAATTCTCTTAGGATACGTGGGTGTATGCCATCCGGTCCTGGCGATTTGTCTATTTTAATCTTTTTAAGACGCCCCAGTACTTCTTCCTGGGTCAGACAGGACACTTTTAAAGGGGAATTCACTTTTATATTCTGCATTTCATCTGACAGTTTATTTTCCTCAGTGAATACAGTGGAGAAAAAAATATTTAAGAGTTTTGCTTTCTCCTCATCGCTCTCTGCTACTCCCCCCTCATTACTCTGTAAGGGGCCGACACCTTCAGATTTATACTTTTTAGTATTTATATAATTGAAGAACATTTTAGGGTTAGTTTTACTCTCTTTAGCAATTAGTCTTTCAGTCTCTAGTTTAGCTGCTTTTATTTGTCTTTTACAAATTCTATTTTTTTCCTTATAGTTTTTCAATGCTTCCTCGCTCCCCTCCTGTTTTAGTGATTTAAATGCTTTCTTTTTGTCATTTATTGCTTTTTTTACAGTTCTATTTATCCACATTGGTTTTTTCTTGTTTCTTATAATTTTATTCCTATACGGTATGTACCTCTCACAATTAGATATTAGGATGCTTTTAAAAATCTCCCATTTTGTGGCTGTATTTTTGTTTTCGAGGATTTTGTCCCAGTTAGTTAGACCTATGGCCTCTCTTAGATGGCTAAATTTAGCATTTTTGAAGTTTGGTATTTTTGTTCCTCCCTGAAGAAATGCTTTTTTTAATGACAATTTAAAGGTTATTATTTTATGGTCACTGTTACCCAGGTGTCCCCCAACCTGCACATCTGTTGTTCTGTCAGGTCTATTGGTTAATACTAAGTCCAGTATGGCTGTCCCTCTAGTCGGGTCCTGAACCAGTTGGGAAAGGTAATTGTCTTTGGTTATTGCCAAGAACCTGTTTCCTTTATGAGATATACAGGTTTCAGTTTCCCAGTCTATATCTGGGTAGTTGAAGTCCCCCATAATAACGACCTCATTATGATTTGCCGCCTCGTCTATTTCATTTAGAAGTCGATTTTCTGTGGCCTCTGGTATATTAGGTGGTTTATAATAAACTCCTATTAGTATTTTATTATTGTTTTTGGCTCCATTTATTTCTACCCACAGTGACTCCACATCTTCATGTCCCTCACTTATATCTTCCTGCAGTGTGGGCTTTAGACAGGACTTTACATAAAGGCAGACCCCTCCCCCTCGCCGGTTTTGACGATCCTTTCTAAAAAGATTGTAACCCTGTACATTAACTGCCCAGTCATAGCTATCATCCAGCCATGTCTCAGTTACTCCCACTATGTCATAGTCCTCCTCACACATCACTAATTCCAGTTCACCAATTTTATTAGTTAGGCTTCTGGCATTAGTGTACATACACTTAAGAGGTCTATGTATATTTTTTACCCCGTTTGTCAATTTACTATTACTTATGAAATGAATATCCGGGGTTCTTTGGTTACTTTGGTTGTTGTTTTGCACAGTCTTCTCCCTACATTCCTTACTAACCCCAGCCCCCACTAACCCCCCACTTTTCCTTCCTATGACCCACTCTCTATCTACACTATCTACCCCCTTATTAGTATGGGCACCCACCCTCCCCCCAGATCCTAGTTTAAAAGCTCCTCCAGCCGTCTAACCATTTTTTCCCCCAGGGCAGTTGCACCCTCCCCATTAAGGTGCAGCCCGTCCCTACTGTAGAGTCTGTAGCCGACAGAGAAGTCGGCCCAGTTCTCCATGAACCCAAACCCTTCCTTCCTGCACCAGCCTCTGAGCCACTTATTTAACTCCCTAATCTCCCGTTGTCTCTCTAGTGACGCTCGTGGCACTGGTAGTATTTCTGAAAACACTACCTTGGAGGTCCTAGACTTTAGCTTCTCACCTAGTTCCCTAAAATCATTTTTAAGGACCTTCCATCTCCCCCTTACTTTGTCATTGGTGCCAACGTGTACCATGACCGCCGGGTCTTCCCCAGCCCCACCCAGCAATCTGTCAATCCAGTCCGCAATATGCCGAACCCGAGCACGCGGGAGACAACACACTGTTCGGCATTCACGGTCTCGGCGACAGATGATCCTGTCTGTCCTCCTAATAATAGAGTCCCCTACCACCAGTATCTGTCTGTCCTTTGCTGCTCTCCTTTTCCCATCCTTCCTGCAGCGGTCATCCTCCTGGTTTCTAGGAGAAATGGCCTGCTGCAGTGTCGCTGGTCCTGGGCTTTCATCCCTAATATCAGCCAAAAAGGCATATTTACTAGGGCGTTCCAGCTCAGGACTAGCCTCCCTGGCACTTTTCCCTCTACCCCTTCTTACTACATTTACCCAGCTGCTGACTTGATAGTCCTGCTCTTGCCCTTCTCCTCCCACCTCCTCTTCACTGACCCCAGCCAGTGCCTGCACTGTGAGGTCTAAGCCTCTCTCCAGGTGTTTAATGCCCCTAAGTATGTCAAGCTGCTTATTTAGATCCAAGATCTGGGCTTCCAAATATGCAACGTGATTGCATCTAGTGCAAATGTATTCACCCTCGAATGGCTCTTCAAGGCATGCATACATTGCACAGGACACACACTTAGTAGCATTGTCCATGGAGCACCTGCTAGATGGGGATATACAGTACAGAAAAACAGTAAATATGATAAATAAAGATGCGGTTTTGCTGTAGTTAAAGGACCAGCTCAGATCAAGTTACCAACAAAAAAGGAAAATCCCTCCAACCTTACTTTTTCCTCCTTGTCTTAAAGACGAAATAACATTTTCCTTATTTTAACTTTAAATTTTCTTGAACAACCTGTAGTAGTACAGCCATTTACTAACAACCATGTTTTTTTTAATTGTCTCTCTCAATGGACCTGTGTGAGGGCTTATTTTTTGTTGGATGAGTTACCATTAACATTAGTTCTCTCTTGCGGTACATGCAGGGGCAGATTGGGAACCTAAAGTGGCCCTGAAAAAAAAATTAACAGTTGGCCCCATGTTGTAGGGGGGCCCCCATTGACAGAAGACAGACCAAAACAAGTAGGCAGAGACAACAGACGTAGATGGGCCTGTAGTGCAGCACAGAATACTAGACCAGTAGAAGTAGAACCAAATACCACGGGGCAACACAAAATCCTGCCTCCCCAACCACAGTATTTATCTCCATCATGAAGACTGTAATATACAGGGTGGGCCATTTATATGGATACACCTAAATAAAATGGGAATGGTTGGTGATATTAACTTCCTGTTTGTGGCACATTAGTATGTGGAAGGAGGTAAACTTTTCAAGATGGGTGGTGACCATGGTGGCCATTTTGAAGTCGGCCATTTTGGATCCAACTTTAGTGTTTTCAATGGGAAGAGGGTCATGTGACACATCAAACTTATTGAGAATTTCACAAAAAAACAATGGTGTGCTAGGTTTTAACGTAACTTTATTCTTTCATGCGTTATTTACAAGTTTCTGACCACTTATAAAATGTGTTCTAAGTGCTGCCCATTGTGTTGGATTGTCAATGCAACCCTCTTCTCCCACTCTTCACACACTGATTGCAACACTGCAGAAGAAATGGTAGAACAGGCTTCCAGTATCCATAGTTTCAGGTGCTGCACATCTCGTATCTTCACAGCATAGACAATTGCCTTCAGATGACCCCAAAGATAAAAGTCTAAGGGGGTCAGATCGGGAGACCTTGGGGGCCATTCAACTGCTACATGATGATGTGTTTTCCTCTTTATGCACTGAAGCTGGCACGTTCCCTGAGTTTTTCCAGCAAGATGGTGCACCACCACATTATAGGTGTCAGGTCCGAGCATTCCAAGATGAACAGTTTCCTGGAGAGTGGATTGGTCATCGTGGGCCAGTTAAATGGCCCCCAAGGTCTCCCGATCTGACCCCCTTAGACTTTAAAAGCACACCATTGTTTTTCTTGTGAAATTCTCAAAAAGTTTGATGTGTCACATGACCCTCTTCCCATTGAAAAAACTAAAGTTGGATCCAAAATGGCCGACTTCAAAATGGCCACCAGGAAGTTAATATCACCAACCATTCCCATTTTATTTAGGTGTATCCATATAAATGTCCCACCCTGTAGTTGAGTTCAGGAGGGAACTTGTGTTCAGAGTTCAGGGAACTTGTGGCCATTGAGATTATTATGTACCTGGCCTATGGCCATCAAGAAGGCTTGAGTGTCCCTCTGGGCATCGGCCCACTGGGAAATTTCCCTGTACATCTTATGGCCAATGAGCCCCTGGGTACATGTGACCTTTTTAGCGCTTTTCTTTTCCCTTTTTGGGAAGTGGGATAAAGAAAAGGTATCAATTCTGCCCATTGTTTTTTGGGTTTTTGTTATTGTGGTGTATACTGTATGGAAAAAATGACATTAACTTCTGCTGGTCAGCATGATTAGAGAGATACCAATTTTCTATATCATTTTTTATAATCTATAATTTTTTATGTTTTGATACTTTTACACAATTATACCATTTTGAAAAACAAGATATGTTTTTGTGTTGCCATTTTCTTCATTTATTTCCCTGCCAATGGGCTTATTTTTTGTGTGGTTGATGTTTTCATTAGTACTATTTTGAATACATAACATTTTTTTATCTCTTGATATGTTTTTTTGGGAAGCAAGATGAGCAAAAAATTGCTGTCCTGGCATTAATTTATTTATATACGGCATTCAGCTGATGGGGTAGATCATGTCATATTTCTATAGAACAGGTTGTTACAGATTTAGTAATACCAGGACTTACAGATGCAGTGATAAACCCAGTTTAGTTTAAAAAGATACCATTATAACAAAAATATAGAAGCAATAAATGGTAAAGATATATGCATTTTTACCAGTTTACTGATATAATTACAAGGAAAAATAAGATAACTAAATGTATTCAAAATTGTCCCTGCTTTTAGCCTCTGACATATTCATCACTAGATATAACACACCCTGTTAAGAAATGTGGCATATGTTGTATATGGTTAACACTTCTTTCATATATGCAGAATACCTGAATCAGCAGGACAAAAAACGCTTCTGTCTGGCCATATTTGCCAGGTTGTGTCCAGATCACCGCTAGACGCCTTTATAGTTAATAGGGCTGATGGGCAGTCAAGTAGCATCCGACAATGCCAGATCTGAGAACTATGGTAAGCTGTTCTCTGCTGGAAAAACCTGCCTGAATTCTCTGCTACAAATATGAAACTAGCCTAAGATGCCAGCACACCTCTGTTTGTGAATTTCCCTCAAAATTTCTTCTTCATGAGTGCTTTAAACATTTCTACCGTGTAGCTACAGAAAAAAGTAGAGTGGTAGTGAATCAGTACTGATACATAATATCGGGAAAGAAAAGAAAAATCTGTATGAGCCTACTCATTTGTAATGATCTCCAGTGTCATTTAATTAAGTGGAGTCCTACTGTTAGGTCTGAACGCTTTGTTATTGTGTTATTCTTCTGCTTTGGGATTCAAGTAAGCTAAAATACTCTTTGGAAATTAAGAAACACAAGCTATTCAGAGCTGCTAATATAGCAAGCTATACATCAATGTCTTTAAATGGAAGCACGCAACTGTAGAGTCAAAGTTTATTCCCATAAAGTCAGAGAGAGCCAACTACACATTTATCACCATCAAAAGAAGGTTTCATAATTAATTGTCATGCTAATTATAATTCTCGTGTGCCACATGCTACCTATCACTGCAGCAACAACTCATTGGTAGAATTGCCCAGGGGTTTGTGGTGTACTTATGATTGTCCTATGATATTAAAATGCAATTCATTAATAAAAAGCAAGTGTTTAAAAAATTTAAATTGGATGAATATATTACAGTTGGCTTAAGATTGCGGGTGGCTTAAAATATATTTCTTCTTCATTGCATAGTGACAAAATAATATGAAGATAACAGAAAATTACCAAAACCTCTTCATAGGTTCTTCCACTATTAATATTTGAACACCGTTTTCCTGATAATCTGTGCTATCCAACCATACTTTTTCCTTTATGTAACTTGATACATAAGCAAAACCATATAATTCAAGTGCAACCATGATTAAAAAACATCCTGTTGGTTTGTTTCTAAATCTTTTAAGAAGACATATGCATCTTCATGGCTACAGACTGCAAACATACCATTTGTTGTCAGATAATATAGTCATACACTCTTCAATATGTTCCCATATTTTCTGATTATCTACTAAGTGTAAGTGGGGGGGGGGCAAGTGGAAGAGAGCAACAGTGTAAGTTTGTAGTCTCTAACCACCCGCTCCCAACTTGTGTTGTTTTTTTTCCCCAGCAAGATATTGACTTACATTAGCTATTGTTTAGCCAAACCATAAGTCTGCTAAGCATCACAAGACTGATAGCAAGTAGGGGTTACTAGTAAAATGCAGCCTATAAGACCACTTGAGGAATGCTGTTATGATAATCAATGGTAAGTGGAAAGCATCATAGAAAAATAAGTTCACAAGATGATTGTGAGCAGAGCAATTGTCTTTAATGGCTGTAATAGACCAGCAATAGGAATCATCTATGCATGAAGCTATTTCTATCATTTATATACAGAATATTTTTTAGAGTCAACACTACACCTAGCTTTGGCTACTATACAAATAATATTTTTTTTTATTCCTAATGAATTCCTATTAATAGTAAATCTTCATCCCTAAATAAGATGATTAATAATCAGAGTGTTAAGGTCTTAAAAGGGTTGTCTCATATCACTGTTAATAAGTTGAGATAAGGCTAAACCCTAACCAACAACTGGCCAGGAAACAGTACATCGGTCAGGTGCCCCAAATGCAGTGTATGTGAACAAGGTAGGGAAGTAGGGAGTTAGGGAAACAACATGGCTTATTGTGATATGCTGTTTCCATACTGCATGGGAGCTACTGAAACAGTGGAACACCGGTCAGCTGGTGGTCAGGGTTTAGTCTCATCTGACCTTAGTGATGGCAAGATGAGACCAGTCACTATTTAAACATTTGGTGGTGGTTTAATGACCTTTTTTTTTTATTCTTGGGCCTACCAAAAGACGTTTTGCATAATTTTTACTAGCTCCTTGGGCTGTTTTCTTATAGCTACTGATAGTATTTTTTTATTTTTAGTAGGGGTAAATAGTAAAAAGTCTGTGAGAGACTTTAATTTTATTTTGTAGAATGCCACTGTAACTTGGGCATCCGTAGGAGGCTCAATTACAGGTAAGAATGGCCTCCTGCTGTAAACCAATCATAGCAAGCTTTTCCATGCTGGGAGTCAGGGCAGTATTGCTGGTTCTATTCACTTTACAATGTTCATTGAATGCTTTATAAGCCACATTAGAGAATACAGAAGTGCATACAAACTGACTATGTTTTCTCCTCAGGGCTTATAACTGTCAACGAAAGCTCTATTGCAGTATCTTTAAACCCTCAGCATACATTTAAAATAGCTCATGTTTAATACCCAGGACCATGTAGCATTTATGTATAGTGCATGATCATTATCAGGTTAAAATTCTTTCTATCAAAACTTATGAAGCAGCCTCATGATTACATTTTAGAACATTAGAGTCTTTTTGTCTTGTTTGAGCAACAAGATAATAATGCTCAGTGTTCCAATCAGTTTAATAAAATTATACAAAACATTACTTTTCTGTTTTCTGTTAACCATGCAGGAGTTGTGCTGTTATTGTTTAAATCAACATTATTCACACACAGAAAATCAAATAAGAAAATAAATTATGTCAAAAGAATTACAATCTGCATACTGTATTTTCAAGAAATGATGCATGAACAGACTCTGTGTGAATTTGTCTTTTAAGACTTCCAATTCATTAATTGGTTTGATAATTGCTTCATGCAGATTTGCTGGCTCAAAGATTTTGGTTGTATTTTGTGCTTAATATTTATGCTTTCATTATCAATAACAGTTAAAAAATTAATTGTTGATACAAAAAGAGCCCAACAGTATAGAAAGATCTCATTATAACCTATACTGTTTCAAAAAGCATTACTGAACATTTCCCATATTCCTAGTAAATGAGTTCAATGCCCAGCCAGTTTTAACAATTATAAAACAGCATTTTTTTATTTTTTTAAGAAATACCATGGCAACTTGGCAGGTTCAGTGTTGGCATCTCTGTAAAAGTTGTGAATCAACTCATTTTGTTTTCTGTATAAACGTCTGCAATCAGTTATTTCTGTTACGGTGCCCAAAATAATTTTGGCCAAACTCCACTTTATTGTTTTATTAAGGATAAACGCCTGGTTACCTCCAGAGGAAGCTGGTGATGACATAAGCAATAATAACGAATAATCCTGCATATAGCAGAGGAACAAATGCTTACTAATAAAGCCTTTGTTGAAATTCTGTGCAATTTCCTGTATTTCATAAGTTATGTCCTTCTATTGGCCAAGTCTTTTGTGCTGTCCACACAGAGATCCTATCCATAAAATGGCTACTGATGGAGGGTCATGTGACTAGGCAAATCACCTCTATGGGATGTCTCCACCACTCAAATACACTTCACCTGCTATCTGCACTTGCACTGCCGGGAGTTTACTATAGATGCAGTGTATTCAAATAGAGAAGGATGAATTATTTCTCTGGTCACATGACCCTCTATCAGTGACAATTTTATAGACAGGACCTCTATGTGGACAACAACGAAGATTTGCCTAACAAGGGAACATGACTATTGAAATATGGTAAACAGCACAGAATATCAACAAAGGCTACATTAGATAAAATCATCTTACATACACACTGGTCAAAAGTAGCCAACCCCTTTAAAAGAAGGACTTTTTTAAGGAACTGTGTTCTCTTATGAGAAGTAATGTAGCTAATGTTGCCTATTAACATAAATATTTGTTTCTAATTCAACTGTACATTTGTGTTCCCTGAATGTCATGTAACATATGTTTCAATTGTAAAAGAGCCATCTATAGTCTACAGATGTTTTTACACGTTGGGTGCCATATGCCTGCTCTGCTTATAAAGATTTACACAACTAATAGGAAATCAGTATGCAATTGACTGGGAAAGCAGAAATGTTTCTCTTTTCAAAACAAGTGGAGATAGCATAACATTTAGAAAACAAGTGGGGTAATTTCTCAAACTGGTGTAAAGTAAAACTGGCTTATCTGCCCATAGTGATCAATCAGATTGGTTGTTATGGGCAACTAAGTCAGTTCTACTTTACACCAGTTTGATAAATGACCCCAAAAGATTTTATTTGGATGCTACATCCGAAGTCGCTTAGCTAAACAAGTAATTTTAATGTACGGAGCTGCATCTCTTACAGCATTAAAATTTACTGCTGCAGATGAGAGGAAGTTAGTTAGTTAGTTATGTGAGTGTAAGGCCCCTTGCAGACGAGCATGACACACGCACGTATCCCGCATCACGGGCCGTATCCTGAACTCCTGGCACTGAACGGGATTACATAGCATTATACTGAGTTATGATGCTATGTAACCGTTATAGTTCTGGAATATGTTGGATAACACTAATGCTGTTAGTGTTATCCAACACATTCCAGAACTGTAAGGGTTACATAGCATCATAAATCAGTATAATGCTATGTGACCCTGTTTAGTGCTGGAAGTTCAGGACACGGCCCGCAATGCGGGAAACGTGTGTGTGTTATGCTCGTCTGCAAGGGGCCTCATGTGTGATGCTCTAATTAAGTCACTGATCCCCTTACCTTCTATGTAGTTGAATGCTTGGCAATCAGCTCATTAGTCAATACTGTGCCCTTCCACTTACAGTGCCAGTGAATAATATGACTGTGAAAATCAAGCAACGCTGTTGGCCATCCTAAAAGTCCAAACAAAGGAGGAAGTTAAAGAGCCACAACAGGAAGTAGAATATAGTACATGGAGTTACTTAAAAATTATAGGCAGAAAACTATTAATAAAATATATACAGTACAGACCAAAGGTTTGGACACACCTTCTCATTCAAAGAATTTGAGAAGGTGTGCAAGAGTGTGCAAAGCAGTAATCAAAGCAAAAGGTGGCTACTTTGAAGAACCTAGAATATAAGACATATTTTCAGTTGTTTCACACTTTTTTGTTAAGTATATAATTCCACATGTGTTAATTCATAGTTTTGATGCCTTCAGTGTGAATCTACAATTTTCATAGTCATGAAAATACAGAAAACTCTTTGAATGAGAAGGTGTGTCCAAACTTTTGGTCTGTACTGTATATATATATATATATATATATATATATATCTGAGTGTATGTCCGCTAAAGGAATACGCACCGTCGCAGCTACAGTCACGAAATTTGGCACACAGGTAGATCAGGTGTCCGGGAAGTTTTTAGAATGGGTCTCAGCTCTCCAGGACGTACCGTTCCAGAGATATTCCCAAAAAAATTCAGCAGCCAATAGAAGTCTGGTCACATTACCCTTATCAGCCAATAGAAGCTCACAGGCAGTTAGTCTCCACACACACACCAGGTTTCCATAGCAACCTAACCAGTTCACTGCTGTAGGTCTGCTTTAAAGGGGAAGAGCGCTGTGGATGACACTGTTAATAGGATACTCCGGTTACCATAAATATAACTTATGTTTTAGACTAACTCATCATTGTATAATGTAAATTAACTCATATAATGTAAATTTCACATATTTACCGTTCAGTAGTAATAAAAGATGTTTTCTTCAACTTCTACCCACTGTGTTTTCTCCTAAATTACTATGGCATCGACCTGTAATTCAGGCCACCCTCAAAAGAAGGACTTAAAAGTCAAACCCCCAGGTCCCACTAAGTCACGACCCCAACTCAGTCAGGCCACGCCCCTTCCATGCTGCATCTGAGCGGGATTGAAAAAATGAAGGTAAAGATCAACTTCTGTCAGCTGCAGGGGAGGGAAGGAGGGTGACTTTCTCCCTGCAGCTCATGCTTAGACTGCACAGTGCTGCTGTATGAGAGTGAGCTGTTCAAAAGGACATCAGTGTGTCCATCCAGGCCCTGTGCATGACAGAGGACAGGGAGTTTGAAAGCCAGACTGTCCAGATTTCCCCCAACGTGAAGCCATGCTACCGATCCCCATGAAGCCACACCCCTAAACACGAAGCCACGCCACCTGGTTCCATGAAGACACAGAGGAGAAGCTGTCTGAGCATGAGCTACTGAAAGGAAGAACATCCTTGTGTTTGTCCAGGCCCTGCGCCGGACGGTGGACAGGGAGTCTGAAAGCCAGACTGTCCAGCCTAAAACCGGACCTCTGGCCACCCTAGGGGCAGGCTGATGTTAGGGTGGCCAGATGTCCGGCTTTAGGCTGGACAGTCCGGTTTTCTGGCTCCCTGTCCTCCTCCGGTGCAGTGCCTGGACGGACACAGGGATGTCCACCCTTTCAGTAGCTCACGCTCAGGCAGCTTCTCCTCCGTGTCTTCACAGAGCCAGGGGGCGTGGCTTCATGTTTAGTGGTGTGGCTTCATTAGGACGGGGGCGTGACTTAATGTTTAGGGGTGTAGCTTCATGGGGACTGGGGGCGCTGCTTCACGTTTGGGAGAATGGCCGGTGAGGTCCGGCTTTCTGGGGTGAAGACAGCAGCCACCCTAGCTGCTGTGGAGGTCACAGTTAAAGGGGAGGGTGCTATAAATGTTTCTGTTAAGGGGCGGGCTGCTGTGGAGGTCACTGTTGAAGGAGCGGGCACTGTAGAGGCCACTCTCGATATCTTTTAACGACACACACACAAACATTAAATGAAATAGATTAAATAAACCCGGGCGAAGCCAGGTTCTTCAGCTAATATATATATATATATATATATATATATATATATATATATGTATATATATATATATATATATACTACCGTTCAAAAGTTTAGGGATCACTTAGAAATTTCCTTAATTTTGAAAGAAAAGCAGTTTTTTCAATGAAGATAACATTAAATTAATCAGAAATACACTCTTTACATTGTTAATGTGGTAAATGACTTCTAGCTGCAAACGTCTGGTTTTTAATGCAATATCTACATAGGTGTACAGAGGCCCATTTCCAGCAACCATCACTCCAGTGTTCTAATGGTACATTGTGTTTGCTAACTGTGTAAGAAGGCTAATGGATGTTTAGAAAACCATTGAAAACCCTTGTGCAAGTATGTTAGCACAAACTGACCTTTCTTTGAGCTAGTTGAGAATCTGGAGTATTATATTTGTGGGTTCGATTAAACTCTCAAACTGGCCAGAAAAAGAGAACTTTCATGTAAAACTCGACAGTCTATTCTTGTTCTTAGAAATGAAGGCTATTCCATGTGAGAAATTGCCAAGAAACTGAAGATTTCCTACAACGGTGTGTACTACTCCCTTCAGAGGACAGCACAAACAGGCTCTAACCAGAGTAGAAAGAGAAGTGGGAGGCCACGCTGCACAACTGAGCAACAAGACAAGTACATTAGAGTCTCTAGTTTGAGAAATAGATGCCTCACATGTCCACAACTGGCAGCTTCATTAAATAGTACCCGCAAAATGCCAGTGTCAACATCCTCAGTGAAGAGGCGACTCCAGGATGCTGGTCTTCAGGGCAGAGTGGCAAAGAAAAAGCCATATCTGAGACTGGCTAATAAAAGGAAAAGATTAATATGGGCAAAAGAACACAGACATTGGACAGAGGAAGATTGGAAAAAAGTGTTATGGACAGATAAATCGAAGTTTGAGGTGTTTGGATCACACAGAAGAAATCTAGTGAGACGCAGAACAATTGAAAAGATGCTGGAAGAGTGCCTGACACCATCTGTCAAGCATGGTGGAGGTAATGTGATGGTCTGGGGTTGCTTTGGTGCTGGTAAAGTGGGAGATTTGTACAAGGTAAAAGGGATTTTGAATAAGGAAGGCTATCACTCCATTTTGCAACGCCATGCCATACCCTGTGGAAGCGCTTGCCAATTTCCTCCTACAACAGGACAATGACCCAAAGCACACCTCCAAATTATGCAAGAACTATTTAGGGAAGAAGCAGGCAGCTGATATTTTATCTGTAATGGAGTGGCCAGCGCAGTCACCAGATCTGAATCCCATTGAGCTGTTGTGGGAGCAGCTTGACCGTATGGTACACAAAAAGTGCCCATCAAGCCAATTCAACTTGTGGGAGGGGCTTCTGGAAGCATGGGGTGAAATTTCTCCAGATTACCTCAGCAAAAAGGCCAAAGGTCTTTCATGCTGTAATTGCTGCAAATGGAGCATTCTTTGACGAAAGCAAAGTTTGAATGAGAAAATTATTCTTAGTTTTCATGGAAAATACAAAATTGTCTGGCTGACCCCAAACTTTTAAACGGTAGTGTATATATATATATATATATATATATATATATATATATATATATACAGTGCTGGCCAAAAGTAATGGCACCCCTGCAATTCTGTCAGATAATACTCAATTTCTTCCAGAAAATGATTGCAATCACAAATGCTTTGGTAATAATATCTTCATTTACTTTGCTTGCAATGAAAAAACACAAAGGAGAATGAAAAAAAGTCAAATCATTGATCATTTTACACAAAACTCCAAAAATGGGCCGGACAAAAGTATTGGCACCCTCAGCCTAATACTTGGTAGCACAACCTTTAGACAAAATAACTGCGAACAACCGCTTCCGGTAACCATCAATGAGTTTCTTACAATGCTCTGCTGGAATTTTAGACCATTCTTCTTTGGCAAATTGCTCCAGGTCCCTGAGATTTGAAGGGTGCCTTCTCCAAACCGCCATTTTGAGATCTCTCCACAGGTGTTCTATGGGATTCAGGTCTGAACTCATTGCTGGCCACTTTAGAAGTCTCCAGTGCTTTCTCTCAAACCATTTTCTAGTGCTTTTTGAAGTGTGTTTTGGGTCATTGTCCTGCTGGAAGACCCATGACCTCTGAGGGAGACCCAGCTTTCTCACACTGGGCCCTACATTATGCTGCAAAATTTGTAGGTAGTCTTCAGACTTCATAATGCCATGCACACGTTCAAGCAGTCCAGTGCCAGAGGCAGCAAAGCAACCCCAAAACATCAGGGAACCTCCGCCATGTTTGACTGTAGGGACCGTGTTCTTTTCTTTGAAGGCCTCTTTTTTTTCCTATAAACTCTATGTTGATGCCTTTTCCCAAAAAGATCTACTTTTGTCTCATCTGACCAGAGAACATTCTTCCAAAAAGTTTTTGGCTTTCTCAGGTAAGTTTTGGCAAACTCCAGCCTGGCTTTTTTATGTCTCTGGGTCAGAAGTGGGGTCTTCCTGGGTATCCTACCATAGAGTCCCTTTTCATTCAGACGCCGACGGATAGTACGGGTTGACACTGTTATACCCTCAGACTGCAGGGCAGCTAGAACTTGTTTGGATGTTAGTCGAGGTTCTTTAGCCACCATCCACACAATTTTTCGTTGAAATCTCTCGTCAATTTTTCTTTTCTGTCCACATCTAGGGAGGTTAGCCACAGTGCCATGGGCTTTAAACTTCTTGATGACACTGCGCACGGTAGACACAGGAACATTCAGGTCTTTGGAGATGGACTTGTAGCCTTGAGATTGCTTGTAGCCTCATGCTTGCTCACAATTTTTCTTCTCAAGTCCTCAGACGGTTCTTTGGTCTTCTTTCTTTTCTCCATGCTCAATGTGGTACACACAAGGACACAGGACAGAGGTTGAGTCAACTTTAATCCATTTCAACTGGCTGCAAGTGTGATTTAGTTATTGCCACCACCTGTTATGTGCCACAGGTAAGTAACAGGTGCTGTTAATTACACAAATTAGAGAAGCATCACATGATTTTTCAAAGGGTGCCAATACTTTTGTCCACCCCCTTTTTATGTTTGGTGTGGAATTATATCCAATTTGGCTTTTTGACAATTCTTTTTGTGGTTTTCCATTAAAGACAAATTAAATGAGTATATTATTACCAAAGCATTTGTGATTGCAATCATTTTCTGGAAGAAATTGAGTATTATCTGACAGAATTGCAGGGGTGCCAATAATTTTGGCCAGCACTGTATATGTATAGAGAGAGAAAGAGAGAGAGAAAAAGAGAGAGAGAGAGAGAGAGATAGTATATTTACATATAGGTTGTTATTATATAATAAACAATAATGTTTGTTGTTTCATATCTGGCATGCATTATTTCGTCTTTCATAAGGGCCATAGCTTAAGATTTTGAGTTACTTTATAGGCTTCATAACCTACCTGAATAAGAATGTGTCATTTATTTTTACTGAATGTAAAACTGTCTTTGTTGCCTAAAGCAACCTATCATAGTACAAATATTTTTGCATAAAGACCTCATAAATTGATATTATTAATAGAGATGAGCGAGTAGTGAAATATTCGAAAGTTCGAAATTCGATTCGAATAGACCGCGAAATTCGACTATTCGACCGAATATCGAATCCCATTAAAGTCTATGGGAAAAAAATGCTCGCCACTTGGAAATCTCAATTCGACCACTTGGAGGTCACCAAGTCCACCCTGAAACCTCAGAAAAGGATGCCAACACTGCTGGAATGCAACTGGGACAGCAGGGGAAGCATGTCTGGGTGCATATAACGCGCCCAAGTCGCACTATTACGCCACTATCACAGCCTCTCAACAATACACTCCAAAGACAATCTAACCTCTCTGTAAAGTGAGACCATACAAGGAAACCTTCTTTCTCTACATTGCCATGGACCCCAAGCCAAACTAGACAAAAAAGAAGATAAAATTCTGCACCCCTTAAAATCACGTTGCCTATGACAACCACAGATGGCATAGGCAAAGGGGAAAGCAAATAGACCCCACCCCTAATTGTCATTGTGTGTGTGTGTGAGATGTGGTCAGACATGTCTTCTTTAAAATGTAAAAACAACTCAAACACATGCAGAAGCCTTAAAATGCCCAAATTGTTGGTGCTTGAGATGTCAGTGACCCGACCTGGCCCAGTGTCATGTCTAGCAGGTAAAGCAGTGGGGATGTTGAGGGATGCGTAGGACCGCAAAAGGCAGGAAGAGGCCGTGGGCTGGCCAGAGGCTCATGGAGAAGGCAGGCTAGAGCCCGCAGGGCCGCATCTCTTCCCTATAACAGGCCCCCACACAAAGCTCTCCCATCGAGGGCTCTTAGGTCCTTGTTGTGAAAATATTTTAATGAGTGCGCAAAGTTAGCTTGAGGTGAGCCCTCGAAAAAATTATATGGAGGCCCAAGAGGTGAGCCCTCGAAAAAATTAAGTGGAGGCCCAAGAGGTGAGCCCTCGAAAAAATTAAGTGGAGGCCAAAGAGGTGAGACCTCTTAAAAATTGTATTAAGGCCCAAGAGGTGAGCCATAATAAAAATTGTTTGTAGCCCAAGAGGTGAGACCTCTTAACAATTGTTTGTAGGCCCAAGAGGTGAGGCCATGAGAAAAATTGTTTGTAGGCCCAAGAGGTGAGACCTCTTCAAAATTATGTGGAGGCCAAAGAGGTGAGACCTCTTAAAAATTGTTTGTAGGCCCAAGAGGTGAGCCATGATAAAAAATTGTTTGTAGGCCCAAGAGGTGAGACCTCTTAAAAATTATGTGGGAGGCCCAAGAGGTGAGACCTCTTAAAAATTATGTGGAGGCCCAAGAGGTGAGATCTCTTAAAAATTATGTGGAGGCCCAAGAGGTGAGACCTCTTAAAAATTGTTTGTAGGCCCAAGAGGTGAGCGATGAGAAAAATTGTTTGTAGGCCCAAGAGGTGAGACCTCTTAAAAATTATGTGGAGGCCCAAGAGGTGAGACCTCTTAAAATTATGTGGAGGCCCAGAGGTGAGACCTCTTAAAAAATTATGTGTAGGCCCAAGAGGTGAGACTTCTTAAAAATTATGTGGAGGCCCAAGAGGTGAGACCTCTTAAAAATTATGTGGAGGCCCAAGAGGTGAGACCTCTTAAAAATTATGTGGAGGCCCAAGAGGTGAGACCTCTTAAAAATTATGTGGAGGCCAAAGAGGTGAGACGTCTTAAAAATTGTGTGGAGGCAAAAGAGGTGAGACCTCTTAAAAATTGTTTGTAGGCCCAAGAGGTGAGCCATAAATATTTATTTTTTTTTTATGGAGCAAATCTACGGCGGTTAAGGAGGAGGAAATGGCACTTCATACAGATGGCACTTCACTTTTGGCTGCTTTCCACTGTTGGAGAAGCAAAGTCCGGGTCAATCCACTTGCTGTTCATTTTGATTAGCGTCAGCCTGTCGGCACTGTCGGTTGACAGGCGGCTGCGCTTATTGGTTATAATGCCCCCGGCTGCGCTGAACACCCTTTCTGATAGCACGCTGGCGGCAGGGCAGGCAAGCACCTCCAAGGCGTACAAGGACAGTTCCAGCCACGTGTCCAACTTGGAGACCCAGTAAGTGTAGGACGCCGAGGGATCGGGGAGGACAGGGGTACGGTCTGCCAGGTACTCCCGCAACATCCGCCGATACTTTTCCCTCCTGCTGAGAGCGGGCCCCGCAGTGATGGACGTTGCACGAGGGGGTGCCATGAACGTGTCCCACACCTTGGAGAGTGTTCCCCTGGTGGCTGTGGGCCTGATCGATGTTGTGGGACTCTGGGAGACCCTCTCCTCTCTGCCGCCAGCGATGGTGGGTGGGAAAATCTCCATCATGTTCTGCACGAGTTCCCTCTGGTATTCCAGCAATCGATTCGTCCTCTCCTCTACCGGAATAAAAGAGGAGACGTTATCTTTATACCGGGGGTCCAGGAGTGCGAAGACCCAGTACAGTTTGTTCTCCACTATCCGGACAACACGTGTGTCCCGGGAAAAGCAGCCCAGCATGAAGTCAGCCATGTGTGCTAGACTCTGAATAGGCATGACCTCACTGCCCCCACCAGAAGGATCACTTGCCATTTCCTCCTCTTCCTCTTCCGCCTCCTCTCCGCCCCATCCGCGCTGAACCAATGGGACGCACACAGCCTGACTGCTACCCTCGCCGCCAGCATCCTCCTCCTCTTCCACAGCCACCTCCACGTCGTCCTCCTCCTCATCCTCCTCCTCCTGCAACTGCCACCGTGAAGCAGACAAAAGTGTGGTCTGACTGTGTAGCTCCGTTGCGTCTCCTCCTACCCCCGTCTCCTCTGCGTGCAATGCGTTCTCCCTTATTGCGATGAGCGATTCTTTAAGGACGCATAGGAAGCGGGATGGTTACGCTCACTATAGCGTCCTCGCTGCTGACCTTCTTGGTGGACTCCTCAAAGATACGCAGTACATCGCATATGTCTGCCATCCATGGCCACTCGTGGTTGGCAAACTGAGGGAGCTGAGTTGGAGGCACGCGTGGATTCATAATCTGGTACTCCATCAATGCTCTCTGCTGCTCACACACCCTGGCCAACATGGAATAGGTGGAATTCCAGCGAGTCGGCAGGTCGCACAACAGCCGATGTTCAGGCAAATGGAGGCGTTGCTGGAGTTTTTTTAAGCTAGCAGCAGCTACAGTTGACTTCCGAAAGTGAGCGCACAAGCGCCGCACTTTCACCAGTAGCTCTGCCAGGTTGGGGTAAGTCTTTAGAAATTTTTGGACTACCAGATTAAAAACGTGGGCCAGGCATGGTACGTGATTGAGTTCGGCAAGCTCCAGAGCCGCCACCAGGTTACGGCCGTTATCGCACACGACCATGCCTGGTCCTAGCTGCAGCGGCGACAGCCACATCTCCGTCTGCTGCAATATGGCGTCCCTCACCTCTGGGCGCTGTGCTTCCTGTCGCCCAAGCTGATGAGCTTAAGCACCGCCTGCTGACGTCTCCCCGCGCCAGTGCTGCAACGCTTCCAGCTAGCGGCTGAGGGCGATGTTAAGGCAGAGGAGGAGGAGGAGGAAGAGGAGGGGGGTTTATCAGAACCCTGCTGGCAATCTTGGGCGGGGGTGGTAGGTAGGCCGTCTCTGTTTGCGACCCCGTCCCCGCTTCCACAACATTCACCCAGTGTGCCGTCAAGAGATGTATCGTCCCTGGCCGCAAGCGCTTGTCCACGAGTCGGTGGTCAAGTGGACCTTTGCGCTGACTGCGTACCTCAGGGCCCGCCTGATGTTACGCGACACGTGCTGGTGCAGGGCGGGGACGGCACTCCGGGAAAAGTAGTGGCGGCTGGGGACGGAATAGCGAGGTGCGGCAGCCGCCATCAGGTCGCGGAAGGCCTGCGTCTCCACAAGCCTAAACGGCAACATCTCCAGGGCCAGCAGTTTGGAGATGTGGCAGTTTAAGGCTTGGGCTTGGGGGTGACTCGAGGCGTACTTCCGCCTGCGGTCGAACGCCTGCGAGATGGACAGTTGATGGGACGAGGAGTGTGAAGGTGCAGGCGAAGATGCGGGGAAGGGGAGGCTGAAGGAGAAGGCCCCAAAGTAGCCGAGGCAGAGGCAGATGTGGAGGTGTCCTGGCTGGAGGTCTGGACCGCAGTGGCAGCACACAATAAAGGGGAGAGGCAGTGGCAGGAAGACCTTGCGCAGGTTGTATTGCGTTTGCTCTCTCCCACTCAGCCAGTGCTTGACTTCCAAGTGGCGCCGCATGCCTGAGGTTGTCATATTGCTCTTCTTAGAGCCCCTACTCAGTTTTGAGTGGCAGAGTGTGCAAACCGCGCTCAGTTTGTCATCCGCACAAACATTAAAAAATCTCCACACCACAGAAGTACGAGGCCTCGATGGGGGAGCTTCGCGCGACTGCCCGCTGCCGGGAACAGCTTCGGCCCTGCTGGCTATGGCCTCACTTCTCTGTCTGGACTGTCCTCTGCCTGTGGACATCCTCTGCCTGTGGACATCCCTCTGCCTGGAATCCCTCTGCCTCTTGCTGCCTTTTTCGGTGCTGCGCAGACCACCACCTCTCCACTGCTTCCCCGCTGGACATCACCCCTGGCCAAGTGGGGTCGGTCATTTCGTCATCCACCACCTCCTCTTCCACTTCCTCACTCTGCTCCTCCTCTTGCCCACTGGACATTCCAACAGCCTCCCTTGATGGCAACTGGCGTCTCATCATCATCATCGCTCTATGATAACAGATGCTGGTTCAGGGTCCACATCAGCAGGAGATGGCGAATACTCA
>ONZH01006838.1:0-14238 GCA_900303285.1 Rhinella marina | reverse complement strand
ATGACTCTGCCGGACCTCCTTCTCAGACACGCTGGCAGCCGGCTGGGGCTGGCTGAAACCTGTGGCCAGGTTACTACATAGCTTCTCCCGCAATTATGCTAATTTCTCCTTCCTCTCGGGTGGAGGAAAAAAATCCCCCATGTTGGATTGATACCGCGGGTCCAGAAGCATCGCCAGCCAGTATTCGTCTGTCTGCCTTATTTTTAGGATATGCCTGTCGATCCGTAAGCATGTGAGCATACAGCTCGCCATCCCTGCCAGTGTTCCCGAGGAGCCAGTTCTTTCCATCTCAACCTCTCTCAGGGACACTTCAGCATCCCTGAAAGTCTCATCATCATCAGTCTCCAGACCCTCCAGCTGTGTCTCCTCCTCCTGGTCAACATCGTCATCCTCATTAAAATCCTCCCCCCCCCTCCTCTAACTGAAGCTCCTCATCCTCATCCTCATCCTCCTCCTGCTCCGCAAGGGAACTTTGGAGTTGGGGCTCCCCCACAGTGACAGCATGGCATGCAGACAGATGGCCAGGATTACCTTCTCCCATTGCCCCCTGCTGCATGAGCGTGAGTGTCTTTTCCAGCACAAATATTAGTGAAATTACGTCGTTCACACCGCAGCTGTCTCGGCTGACCAATTTTGTGGTTTCTTCAAAGGGCGTTAGAACAGTGCAGGCATCTCAGACTAGCCTCCACTGCCGGAAATCAAACCGTTTTGTTGTTGCAGTTCCAGCAGAGCGTGGCGAGATACATATGAATGGCTCAAATGAGTGCAAAGCTTCCGCGACTTTGCCAGCACTGTGCGCAGGCCAGTGAATGTTTTGAGAAATCTGTGCACCACTAGATTTAGGACATGTGCCATATAGGGAGCATGCATGAATTGACCCAGGTTTAGCACTGCCACTATATTTGTCCCATTGTCACTCACTACCTTGCCCACCTGGCACATATGATATGAAGAAGGGGGGTTAACTCTCTGCCCTGACGCTCCAGCAGGCGGACTGCGCCTGGAGGTGGAAGCAGATAGTTATTGGGTAGTCAGCTGCAATCCTGGCTGGAAAGCGCGTGGAGGTGCCAACAGCAATTGGCCAGGTTGCTGGGGGGTACCTGCCTCGTAGCCACTAAATACATTCAGCCAGTGGGCAGTAAAGGACATGTATTGCCCCTTGCCGTAAGCACTGCTCCAGTTGTCCACCGTGACGTGCATGGTGCTGCAGAGAGACAGCTGCAGGAAGCGTCCAATATTGTCAGCCACATTGGGAGTAAAGGGCGGGGATAGCTTTTTTGGAGAAGAAATACAGGCTAGGGAACTGCCAGCATGGCTGAGCGCAAGCCATTAGCTCCCTAAAAGCTGGGCAGTCAACCAGCTAGCACAGCAGAGACTGCACAGCCAGCAACTTTGTCAGGTAACCATTCAGTTTGCGCACTCTCAGATTACTTGTAGCGTAAAACTGCTTCCTGGCCATGCACTCAGCAATGGACGGCTGCTGAATAAGAGGAGGTGGAGACATGCACGCAGTGAGCGATGAGGTGTATGTACTAGTTACACCGCTGGATGCGGCCTGCCTGACAGAAGGGAACCCCGGGAGAAGTAACCTGCTCTTCAGTATTAATGGGCTGCTCTAAATTGCCGGCATGACGCCGCTTCAGATGGTTCCACAGAGCAGTGGTCCCGACATTTGTGCCTTTCCCACGGCTCAATTTCTGTTTACACAAATTACACGCGGCCATATTGCTGTCACCCGGCAGAGTGGTGAAATACTTCCACACACCCGACATGCACCCTCCACAACTGGCAGAGCTTGTAGCCCTTGCACGCTTACACCCTGGTGCCGGCCCCACTATACTTGGGGTCTCGCTAGTTCCCAAGGAAGGACTGGCCCTGGCCCTAACTCGCCTCTGCCCTCTGCTGCTGCCACTACTACTACCACCCTCCTCCTCTGAAATCAAACCCTCCTCACCAGCCCGATCCACCTCCCAGGTCCTCCAGTCTAACACATCAGATTCATCATCAGACTCCTCCCCACCACTTTTTTCAGACTGCAAATTAGGCTGTTCCCCACCAACCTCCAATTCCAGGCAGTCCAAACTCTGACTGCCCTCTAAGAAAACCTCAGGGACGCTGTCCTCTATAACCACTGGATTATGCAGAAGGGACACCACTAGGAGGGAGCACTGAAGCCCGAGAGGTGGCACAAAATGACGGGCTTTGCTGTAGCGGAATGGTGGAGCAGGACAAGTCTGACCCCTGGCTACATATGGATACTGTATCAGCAGATGACAGATCATGCTGCTGAGACTGAGATGAGCATGCCATCCACTCCACTACCTCATCCACTTTCTCCTCCACTACAATTTAGCGCCTTGGTGGGTTAGCCTGGTGGAACACCAGCCAACTATTACAAATTACAGAAGTGGAAGCTCCGGCTACAGGTCCTTTGGCACTGCTGCCCTGTGCCACTTTCTCCTTTTTTTTAGAGCTGGAGGTCTGGCTGGAACTGGACCACTTTTGCTTATCCATTCAGACATTTTTCACTTCACTCTGTGGCCCTGCAGCTGGTCTTTGTCTTTGTCCCTGTCTCTCTCCCTGTCTCTCTCCCTATCTCTCTCCCTGTCTCTCTCTCCCTGCCTGATTAATTACTAGCCCTGCACTGGCCCTGCACTTGCTCTGCAGTATTCCTGATGTATAATATGGATTCCCTGAACAATTACACCCCAATTTAAACAACAACAGGTCTCAGTGTCTCAGAACTTCGCACATATGGCTTCTGCTCGTCTCAGCAGTCGCAGCAGAAGTGATGCATCACTGGCTTACCGGGCCTGAGCCAATCAGAGCAAGCCCTGCCCAGTAGGTCAGGTGACCGCTTTCTTCCCGGGCTTTTGCGCATGAATAACGAACAGTAAAAGTTTGCAAATTACTTTTATTCGTACGAAACAGCGTATAGAGTTACTTATACGTAGCATTAGCGTACAATTTATCGGACAAGTACGTAGCGAATGCGTAGAAAGCCTTAGGAACATTTTCGAATCTTAACGGAGCAAATCACCTAATATTCGGATTCGCTTCGCAGCTAAAAATATCCAAGATTCTATACGAATCAACGAATCGACGAATAGATTTGCTCATCTCTAAATATGATATTTCTAGCACACAGTTCTTGGACACAGCTCTGCCCTCAGCCTGCTGTCTAGCACAGTCAATCAAGGGGAGGGGGAGTGTGTAGAGCACAGGGGCTGTTACAAAACAAAGGATTCAGCTCCACCTCCTCATGCTTGAACTTCTCATTTGCATATGGATAAAAACACATATCTCTGCAGCTGTTTATAATACCCTACCAGCCAGTATATCTGGTTTAATAGGGATGATACTGGTTATAGAGCTGCTTTAATAGCCCTATAGACTTTGGTTCTAAAGATGGCTGTTTCTCACTGTTGTGTGAATGCAGACTAACAGGTAGCACTGGAGGGACAGTTTTCTTCCTTCAGGAAGCTTCCTCCACCTCTCTCAGTATTCCTTCAGGTTTGCTCTATGTAATATGATCTTTCAGTGAAAAGCTTTCACAAATTTTACCTTATAGTTATCCTAGATTTTCAGTGAGTGCAGCTTTTCTGAACAGCTACAGACAGTGTAATAGCTAGGTATATGGGTAGAGCATCTGATATGTATTTTTTTCTTTTATAAGATATATAACAAATTTTATTCAATTTGAATACATTATTAAATCATGAAAAAATATATATTGAAAAATAGGTGGGCAGTATTTTCTATACTTCATTTAAACAATATGGGCTTTTCTCCAGGGCAAACTATTGTAAACATCAGGGCAACCAGTATAAAATATATAATAATATTAATAATAATGGATACCAAAAAGTATTTTATTTAGAATTTCTCACACAAAGAGAAAAGAAATCAAGCTAATACATATGATCATATCATCATAGGCTATCTATGGAGAGCTGGACTCTTCTTCTGATTAAAATGTTAAGACTACCAAATGTCTTTCAGCTTTCAGGGCAACTTTCTAACTTTTTCTAAGCCAACTAAAGCATTTTTCCGTGACAATACATATATATGCATACATGTCTGATACATTAGATTTACATAGAAGTAGACAAATACTGTATAATCAAACCAAACAAATTTGTCAAAAATATTAGACTTGGTCATTTACACTGACAAGTAAAAGGGTAAAAATGTTTTGAACTTTTGACTTTCAGGCTCCATATCTCACCATCCACTACAGCTTCAACAGTGGCATAGCGTGGGTTGCCAGCACCTGGGGCAAGCCATGTATTGCGCCCCCCCCAACCTGTGGACACGCCCCTTTTTTACAGATAATATAGTAGATGTCACCTGCAGTCCTATGTAACACCACAGATAACACAGTGATAAAACTATGAGTACAGATAATGTAGTAGATGCTACCTGCAGTCCTATGTAACACCACAGATAACATAGTGATAACTCTGAGTACAGATAATGTAGTAGATGTCATCTGCAGTCCTATGTAACACCACATATAACAGTGATTACTCTCTGACTACAGATAATGTAGCAGATGTCACCTGCAGTCCTATGTAACACCACAGATAATACAGTGATAACTCTGAGTACAGATAATATAGTAGATGTTACCCGCAGTCCTATGTAACACTACAGATAACACAGTGATAACTCTCTGAGTACAGATAATGTAGAAGATGTCACCTGCAGTCCTATGTAACACCACAGATAACACAGGGATAACTCTCTGAGTACAGATAATGTAATAGAAGTCACCTGCAGTCCTATGTAACATCACAGATAACACAGGGATAACTCTCTGAGTACAGATAATGTAGTAGATGCCGCTGACTGAAACTACACAAAGAGAGGTTTGGCCGTCTTCAAATCAATAATGTTATACTGTCATATGGCGACGGTTTATAAAATAAAATAACAAAACTTTATTAGAAAACACTATTAAAAATGATAGTCGCTATTCCCTATAAGTGTGATGATGTGTGCTCACACTAACTGTCAGGGTGAAAATGAGGAAGGTGTAGCACTGTTAATGGATGTACACAGTGTACTGCACCTTTCATTTAATATGATCTCCAATCGGTAGAAACCCCGAGATAGATGAACCACCAGAATGAGACGCTCCTTGGTTTACAGAGCGGATAAATGGTGGAAACTAATAATCGCTACAGGCCACACAGCCCCTGCATCTAAAATTGCCTGTGATGTTGGTCGAAAGCCATGTTCGGGGACGTTTAGGTGTCAGAAAGCTGTGTACTAGACGATCACATAAATTGCGTCCTCTCCGGTAAGTTATAAGTGGTGCGGCACTGATTTGGTCTCCAATGTCGGGGTCCATTTTAGGGATTCCCCAGTGGCATACCAAAATGTCTCTCACCGCCTGCTGTGCACCATCGTAGGTCCCTATAATTCTCACATTCCCTTCCGTATCCTCTGGTGTTTTTGGGACCAGGAGGTCCTTCCTGTCCTTACATCGGGCATGATGATATGCCTGTTTCAGATCATCATTCGGTTAACCTCTTGTGAAGAATTTATTCCTAAGGTCGTCCTCAGCCACTTTAAAGTCTGCTATATGGGAGCAGTTTTGTTTCATTCTAAGGTATTGTCCCTTAGGGATTCCTTTACGTAGGGACCTCGGATGACAGCTCTCCCATTGTAGCATATTATTGGTGGCTGTAGGTTTGCGCTATAAATTTGTGCTTAAGTGCCAATCTCTTTCCTTCGTAATCGTAAGGTCAAGGAAGGTGATTGATTCTGATTCAATCGTGGAAGTGATAAAAAGACCAAAGTCGTTTCTGTTGAGTCTGTCCACGACAAGTCTTAAATGATGTTGCATTGCCTTTCCAGAGAATTAGGACATCTATGTATCTCAGCCAAAGCCAAATGTAGTAGATGCCACCTGCAGTCCTATGTAACACCACAGATAACACAGTGATAACTCTCTGAGCACATATAATGTAGTGGATGTCACCTGCAATCCTATGTAACACCACATATAATACAGTGATCACTCTCTGAGTACAGATAATGTAGTAGATGGGTTTGAGGCCCCAAAATTCAGAACACACACAGTGTGACCTGAAGTCTGGTGCCAGGATGCGGCAGCGTGGGCCATACCACATACCTCATCCATCCAGTGACATCTCCTGTGATGTAGACTTTCCTCAACATCTTCATTTGGAGATAAGACCAACTTCTTTTAGCCACATCTCGTCTCTACAGAGTTTCACAGAAAACATTTTTAGATTCCTCAATTTACTATCATCCTCAACCTCCTGGTACCTCAACACTGTCATCCTGCTGCCCCCCAATACTGTGGTAGTGCCATACAGATAGGAGGACCGGAGTTGAGGCATACTAATATATACTAATAATACAGAGGGGGCTATTATATATACTAATAATGCAGAGGGAGCCATTATGTATTATACTAATACAGAGGGGTCCATTATATGTACTAAAAATACAGAGGGGGGCCATTATATATACTAATAATGCAGAGGGGGCCATTATATATTATAATAATACAGAGGGGGCATTATATATCAATATAATACAGAGGGGGCTATTATATATACTAATAATTCAGAGGGGGCCTGTTATATGTACTAATAATACGGAGGTGGGCCATTATATATTATAATAATACAGAGGTGGCCATTATATATACTAATAATACAGAGGAGGCTATAATATATTATTATAATAATAATAATACAGAGGGGGCCATTATATATTATAATAATACAGAGGAGGCTATTATATATACTAATAATACAGAGGGGGCCATTATATATTATACTAATACAGAGGGGGCTATTATATATTATAATAATAACACAGAGGGGGCCATTATATATTATAATAATACATGGGGGGCTATTATATATTATAATAATAACACAGAGGGGGCCATTATATATTATATAATACAGAGGGGGCTATTATATATACTAATAATACACAGGGGCCTATATATATATATATATATATATATATATATATATATATACAGTTAGGGCCAGAAATATTTGGACAGTGACACAATTTGCGCGAGTTGGGCTCTGCATGCCACCACATTGGATTTGAAATGAAACCTCTACAACAGAATTCAAGTGCAGATTGTAACGTTTAATTTGAAGGGTTGAACAAAAATATCTGATAGAAAATGTAGGAATTGTACACATTTCTTTACAAACACTCCACATTTTAGGAGCTCAAAAGTAATTGGACAAATAAACATAACCCAAACAAAATATTTTTATTTTCAATATTTTGTTGCGAATCCTTTGGAGGCAATCACTGCCTTAAGTCTGGAACCCATGGACATCACCAAACGCTGGGTTTTCTCCTTCTTAATGCTTTGCCAGGCCTTTACAGCCGCAGCCTTCAGGTCTTGCTTGTTTGTGGGTCTTTCCGTCTTA
This sequence comes from Rhinella marina, assembly GCA_900303285.1. Taxonomy (NCBI): domain Eukaryota; kingdom Metazoa; phylum Chordata; class Amphibia; order Anura; family Bufonidae; genus Rhinella; species Rhinella marina. The sequence continues at coordinate 6,796 of ONZH01006838.1, read as the reverse complement.
AGTCCTGGATTTGAGCAAGTGAAATGCATGCTCAATTGGGTTAAGATCTGGTGATTGACTTGGCCATTGCAGAATGTTCCACTTTTTTGCACTCATGAACTCCTGGGTAGCTTTGGCTGTATGCTTGGGGTCATTGTCCATCTGTACTATGAAGCGCCGTCCGATCAACTTGGCAGCATTTGGCTGAATCTGGGCTGAAAGTATATCCCGGTACACTTCAGAATTCATCCGGGTACTCTTGTCTGCTGTTATGTCATCAATAAACACAAGTGACCCAGTGCCATTGAAAGCCATGCATGCCCATGCCATCACGTTGCCTCCACCATGTTTTACAGAGGATGTGGTGTGCCTTGGATCATGTGCCGTTCCCTTTCTTCTCCAAACTTTTTTCTTGCCATCATTCTGGTACAGGTTGATCTTTGTCTCATCTGTCCATAGAATACTTTTCCAGAACTGAGCTGGCTTCTTGAGGTGTTTTTCAGCAAATTTAACTCTGGCCTGTCTATTTTTGGAATTGATGAATGGTTTGCATCTAGATGTGAACCCTTTGTATTTACTTTCATGGAGTCTTCTCTTTACTGTTGACTTAGAGACAGATACACCTACTTCACTGAGAGTGTTCTGGACTTCAGTTGATGTTGTGAACGGGTTCTTCTTCACCAAAGAAAGTATGCGGCGATCATCCACCACTGTTGTCATCCGTGGACGCCCAGGCCTTTTTGAGTTCCCAAGCTCACCAGTCAATTCCTTTTTTCTCAGAATGTACCCGACTGTTGATTTTGCTACTCCAAGCATGTCTGCTATCTCTCTGATGGATTTTTTTCTTTTTTTTCAGCCTCAGGATGTTCTGCTTCACCTCAATTGAGAGTTCCTTTGACCGCATGTTGTCTGGTCACAGCAACATCTTCCAAATGCAAAACCACACACCTGGAATCAACCCCAGACCTTTTAACTACTTCACTGATTACAGGTTTACGAGGGAGACACCTTCAGAGTTAATTGCAGCCCTTAGAGTCCATTGTCCAATTACTTTTGGTCCCTTGAAAAAGAGGAGGCTATGCATTACAGAGCTATGATTCCTAAACCCTTTCTCCGATTTGGAGGTGGAAACTCTCATGTTGCAGCTGGGAGTGTGCACTTTCAGCCCATATTATATATATAATTGTATTTCTGAACATGTTTTAGTAGACAAGCTAGAATAACAAAACTTGTGTCACTGTCCAAATATTTCTGGCCCTAACTGTATAATATATATATATATAATATATATATATATATATATATATACATATTATTATGTTAATGTTCCATGTCTCTGCTCTCCTGCACGGGGTTTGGCTCTTTTACACGCAGCGGAATCCTCAGAAGGCATCCGCTCATGTGAAAGAACCCTAATACAAAGGATTATTACTGTGGGGGCCTAAGTAGAATCAGGCCTATGGGAAAAAATATCACTAGTACTACTCACTGTGCATATTCCACCTAGGCCCCCACAATAATAATCCTCCATGAGGATGGGCTGAGCTGACCTGTTTGTCCCCATCCACCGTCTATGGGCTCCCGTGTTCAGTGCCCGTTCTGTGGACCGCAATTTTTGGTCCACAGTGCACGGGCACTGACCGTGGGGCAGTCACATTCGGTTCACAGACCCATTCACCTGAATGGGGTACGCGATCCACATACCCACGGTCCGCAATGCAAAAAAGTAGTGCATGCACTACTTTTTAGCGGTGCGGAGGCACGCCCAGAAACACCATGGAAGCACTTCGTAGTGCTTCTGTGGGGTTCTGATCCGTGCCTCCATTCCGCATCTCCGGAATTGCGGAACCATTCAAGTGAATGGGTCCGTGATCCGTGATTAGAGATGAGCGAGTACTAAAATGCTCGGGTGCTCGTTATTCGAGACGAATTTTTCCCGATACTCGGGTGCTCGTTTCGAGTAACGAACCCCATTGAAGTCAATGGGAGACTCGAGCATTTTTGCGGGGGACCAAAGCTCTTCACAGGGAAGTTTGCCTGAAAACCTGGAAACCTCAGAAAATGATGGAAACACCACGGAAATGGACAGGAAACAGCAGGGGCAGCATGCATGGATGCCTCTGAGGCTGCTTAATCCCACCATTACCCCAAATCCTCAGGCAACAGCCTGGTGGTTACCCTCATGGCAATTGTGCTCACCCAGACCAAGAAAGGCGAGGCAAATACCCATCACATGTTAGGGAAGCACCCAACTAGGTGCAACGAAGGTCCATCACCGCCTGCAGGTGACACCACTGCTCATGCTGGCACTGCAGCTGACATCAGGTTTAGTATCTGTTCTTATCAGTTGCTGTGCCTGCTGGTGGTATAGTGGTGAGCATAGCTACTTCCCAAGCAGTTGATCTGGGTTCCATTCCCGTCTATCGCAGGAGGCAATGCAGAATCAGTACAATATCTAATACGTCCCCCTACCAGGGGTAAATTGTTTGGAGAGAGGGCCTGTAGGTGGGGGGCAAGGAGGTTTCGGTGGAAGAGCCAGAGGAGTGCCCCCTGGGCTAGCGTGTGTAGTGGTGACAACAGCCGGAATGCATTTGGAAATGCTCTAGCATCAGCCGGTGCAGTATCGATTCTTCTCAGTTTAATACCGTATACGTCCCCTATCTTGGGACCCTATATTTAATGGATATTTCGAACACGGAAAAGGGAAAAAGAGCTTGCTCTGGCCAGGGGAGTGTCTTTCCCACTGCAGCTAAGGGGACGTGTCCATGCTCTGCCTATCACAGGTCAGGAGGCAGATAAAAGAAGAACAAAACTAACATGAGTGAAACTTCTGATACGTCCCCTATCCGGCTAAATTGTTTGTAGAGTGGGCCTGTAGGTGGGGGGGCAGGCTGGGGGAAGGAGGTTTCGGTGGAAGAGCCAGAGGAGTGCCCCCTGGGCTAGCGTGTTGTGGTGGTGACAACAGCCAGAATGGATTTTTGAAAACTGTTGCATCAAGCGGTTACAGTCGGTAAATTATGAACTAGATCAAGTGTAGCATGTGTTCTCTGTATTCTTCTCAGTTTAATACCGTATATGGCAGCTATCCGGAAAAATAGTTTGGAGAGAGAGAAAGATAGGAAAAAAGACGTCAATTGTTTGGAGAGTGGGCCTGTAGGTGGGGGGGCAGGGTGGGGCAAGGAGGTTTCGGTGGAAGAGCCAGAGGAGTGCCCCCTGGGCTAGCGTGGTGTGTTGGTGACAACAGCCGGATGTATTTAGAATGACGACGCAGACCCCAACTTAAAAATTTAGCATCAACCGGTACAGTCGTAAATTATGAGATTGATCAAGTGTGGCATGACTTTTTAGATGGAGATTGCATGTGGTCACGTACTCCCTGGAACCCCATAGTCACCCCTTCTCTGATGTGCTAGCCCAGAACATTCTCTGCCCCAATTCGCAAGACCTTTTGCTGTTTCCGTGTGCTGACAGTGTGGATTTACCAGTGTTGTCTGAGGAGGTGGTGGACAATGGCGAGACACAGGTGTCGGGGGGGTGAGGTAGTTGTATGGGAAGCAAGTTACAGAGGGGACTCCTTGGGGGGGACTTTCTCATGATGGGACAGATTCAACTTGGGTGGATCAGGCACATTAACAGATTAATTTTTTGGGGGGGTTTATTTAACTTTTATTTAGCAAAAATAACCACAGAGATATTTATTCGTTATCTTCTCTGCGCAGTCTGGCGTTGGGGTTCCTCACTTTGATGGCGAGCTGTGCCGCTCTCTCCACAATGGTCTGTAGCTTCTTAGATGGAGACTTTGTCAGCGATTTCAGTACAGAAGGACTTGTTGCTCATCCACAGAACCTCGTCCTCCATGACATTGTGGACAAGGAATTTGCGGGTGGACCAGGAATTTGCGGAACCCTGTGAGCAGCATGTGTTTGGTTCTTCTACTTGCTACCGTATCCAATGTTTGGCCAATATAGATTCGCAAGATAATATTATTTTTCACACCTATCCCAAAAATAAAAATGCATGCAGTATGCGCAAATAAAACTTTGAAACTGGAATTGGAGAGAGGGCCTGTAGGTGGACCTCCGAAAAATTGTTTGAATTAGAGGGCCTGTAGCGGGCCCTCCCGAAAAATGTTTGAGAGAGGGCTGTAGGTGGACCTCTGGAAAATTGTTGGAATAGGAGGGCCTGTAAGGTGGACCTCGGAAAAAATTGTTTGATAGAGGGGCCTGTAGGTGACCTCTGGAATAAATTGTCCTCTATGAATAGAGGGCCTGTAGGTGGACCTCTGGAAAAATTGTTGGAAATAGAGGGCCTGTAGTGGACCTCTGGAAAAATTGTTTGAATAGAGGGCCTGTAGGTGGACCTCTGGAAAAATTGTTGGAATAGAGGGCCTGTAGGGGGGCCCTCCTGAAAAATTGTTTGAAGAGAGGGCCTGTAGGTGGACCTCTGGAAAAATTGTTTAAATAGAGGGCCTGTAGGGGGGCCCTCCTGAAAATTGTTTGAAGAGAGGGCCTGTAGGGGCCCTCCTGAAAAATTGTGCTAAAAGAGTGCCAGTTGGACCTCTAAAAAATGGCGTTTTTTGGGTCAGCATTAGGCAAAGACGATATGGAGGAGGAGGAGTAGGAGGAGTAGAGAGGAGGATCGGATACATAAGTTATTTAAATCTTTAGCTGCTTTCCCCCGGAGGAGATTTGAATTCCGGAATCCAGGCTTTGTTCATTTTAATAAGCGTCAGCCTGTCAGCGCTGTCAGTTGACAGGCGTGTACGCTTATCGGTGATGACGCCACCAGCTGCACTGAATACCCGCTCTGACAGAACGCTAGCGGCAGGGCAGGCCAGCACCTCCAAGGCGTACAGCGCCAGTTCAGGCCACGTGTCCAGCTTTGAAACCCAGTAGTTGTATGGAGCAGAGTGATCGGTCCGGACGTTGGTATGGTCAGCTAGGTACTCCCTCACCATCTTTCTGTACAGCTCCCCCCTACTCTGCCTAGACTGGGGACAGGTGACAGTGTCTTGCTGGGGTGACATAAAACTGGCAAAGGCCTTGGAGAGCGTTCCCCTGCCAGTGCTGGACAAGCTGCCTGCTCGCCTCCTCTCCCCCGCTACTTGGCCCACAGAACCATGCCCTCTGCCGCTAGCGGCGTCAGATGGGAATGAATTGTTTCAGCTTGTGCACCAGGGCCTGTTGATACCTATTCACTCTCATACTCCTTTCCTCTGCAGGGATGAGAGTGGAAAGGTTCTGCTTGTACCGTGGGTCCAGGAGAGTGAACACCCAGTAATCGGTGTTTGAAAAAATTCTTCTAACGCGAGGGTCACGGGATAGGCAGCCTAACATGAAGTCTGCCATGTGCGCCAGAGTCCCAACACGCAAGAATTCCCTCTCCTCACTGGCCTGACTCTCCATTTCCTCCTTCCTCCTCCTCCTCCAAGTCCTCCTCTTCAGCCCATACACGCTCAAGAGTTAAGGACTGAGCACTGGTACCCTCTACTGTCTCGCCAACATTCTCCTCCTCTTCCTCCTCATCCTCATCCCCCTCCTCCGAATACGCGCTGAGAAACAGACCGGAGGGTGCTCTGGCTATCAAGTGACGTATCTTCCTCCACCGTCTCTTGTGACAAGCGCAAAGCATCCGACTTGATGCTGAGCGGGTATTTTTTCAACAGGCAAAGCAGCGGGATGGTGAGGCTGATAATGGCGGCATCGCCGCTGACCATCAGTGTTGACTCCTCAAAGTTGCTCAACACATGGCAGATATCAGACATCCACGTCCACTCCTCATTGTAGACTTGAGGAATCTGAGAGACCTGACTACCAGTTCTGGTGGAAGATGACATCTGGCAGTCTACAATCGCTCTGCGCTGCTGGTAAACTCTGGATAACATGTTTAATGTGGAATTCCATCTCGTGGGCACGTCGCACAACAGTCGGTGAGCGGGCAGTTGTAGGCGGCGCTGCGCTGCCCTGAGAGTGGCAGCATCTGTGCTAGACTTGCGGAAATGCCGCACAGATGCGGCGCACCTTGGTGAGGCAAATCAGACAGATTGGGGTATGTCTGAGGAACCGCTGAACTATAAGATTGAACACGTTGGCCAGGCATGGCACATGTGTCAGTCTGCCGAGTTGCAGAGCCGCCACCAGGTTACTCCCGTTGTCACACACAACCATGCCTGGCTTGAGGTTCAGCGGTGCCAGCCACACATCGGTCTGCGCCGTGATGCCCTGTAACAGCTCTTGGGCGGTGTGCCTTTTGTCACCTAAGCTCAGCAGTTTGAGCACCGCCTGCTGGCGCTTACCCACGGCACTGCTGCTGCGCCTAGAGCTACCGACTGAAGGCGACCGTGCCCACGGATAGTAATTCGGTGGGAGGAGGAGGAGGAGGGGTCGGAGGAGGAGGAGGAGGCATAGTACGTTTGAGAGACCGTGACCGAGGTAGGCCGCCGCAATCCTTGGTGTGGCAGTACATGAGAGGCCCCAGGGTCATTCTCGGTCCCAGCCTCCACCAAGTTAACCCAATGTGCCGTCAGTGAGATATAGTGTCCCTGCCCGGCAGCACTTGTCCACGTGTCCGTGGTTAGGTGGACCTTCTCAGAAACAGCGTTGGTCAGGGCACGGATGATGTTCTGTGACACGTGCTGGTGTAGGCTGGGACGGCACATCGGGAAAAATAGTGGCGGCTGGGGACGGAATACCGAGGGCAGCCACCGCCATGAGATTCGAAAGGCCTCGGTCTCTACCAGCCTATAGGGCAGCATCTCCAGGCTAAGCAATTTGGAGATGTGGACGTTGAGGGCTTGGGCATGTGGGTGGGTGGAACT
>ONZH01006837.1:0-24950 GCA_900303285.1 Rhinella marina | reverse complement strand
GCAGCTGTCTCTCTGCAGCACGGTGCATGTCACGGTGGACACCTGGAGCAGTGCTTACGGCCAGGGGCAATACATGTCCTTTACTGCCCACTGGCTGAATGTATTTAGTGGCAGCGAGGCAGGAACACCCCAGCAACCCGGTCAATTGCTGTTGGCACCTCCACAGGCTTTCCAGCCAGGATTGCAGCAGAGCACCCAACAACTATCCGCTTCCACCTCCACAGGCAGTCCGCCTGCTGGAGCGTCAGGGCAGCGAGTTACCCGCGCTCCTTCATATCACATGTGTCAGGTGAAACGCTGCCATGCAGTGTTAGATTTAGTTTGTCTTGGCAGTAGCAGCCACACAGGCCTTCTCTTGCTGCATTACATGAAGCAGCAAATAGCGCACTGGCTGACTCCACGTTAGCTGGAAGTGGGCAAGGTAGTGAGTTACAATGGGACAAATATAGTGTCAGTGCTGAACCTGGGTCAATTCTCGCATGCTCCCTGTATGGCACATGTGCTAAATCTAGTGGTGCAAAGATTTCTAAAAACATTCACTGGCCTGCGCACAGTGCTGGCAAAGTCGCTGAAGCTTTGCACTCATTTTAGCCATTCATATGTATCTCGGCACGCTCTGCTGGAACTGCAGCGTCAAAACGGTCTTCCGCCACACCGCTTAATAGGTGACGTGGCGACCCGGTGGAATTCCACTCTTCATATGTTGCAGCGACTCCTAGAGCAGCGTAGAGCAGTGGACGATTTTGTCCAGCAGCAGCCAGAATCTTCCAGCATAGGGAGCAGGTGCGGCTTTGATTTCCAGCAGTGGAGGCTGGTCCGAGATGCCTGCACTGTACTAAGGCCCTTAGAAGAAGCCACCAAATTGGTCAGCCGGCACAGCTGCGGTGTGAACGACGTAATTTCAATAATATTTGTGCTGGAAAAGACACTCACGCTCATGCAGCAGGGGGCAATGGGGGAAGGAAATCCTGGTCATTTGTCTACTGGCCGCCATGCTGTCACTGTAGGGGAGCCCCAACGCCAAAGTTCCCTTGTGGAGCAGGATGAGGATGAGGAGCTTCAGTTAGAGGAGGTGGAAGAGGAGAAGGATTTTAATGAGGGTGATGTTGATGACCAGGAGGAGGAGGAGACACAGGTGGAGGATGATGACACTTTCAGGGACACAGCAGTTTCTCGGAGAGAGGCTGAGATGGAAAGAAGTGGCCTCTCAGGCACGCTGGGCAGGATGGCGAGTTGTATGCTCACATGCTTACGCACTGACAGGCGTATCCTAAACATAAGGCAGACTGACGAATACTGGCTGGCGATGCTTCTGGACCCGCTGTATCAATCCAACATGGGGGATTGTTTTTCCTCCCCAGGAAAGGGAAGAGAAATTAGCCTCATTGCGGGAGAAGCTATGTAGTAACCTGGCCAGAGCTTTCAGCCAGCCCCAGCCTGCTGCCAGCATGTCTGAGAAGGAGGTCCGGCCGAGTAATCCACCTTCTGCCACAACCAGCAGCAGACAGTTAAGCCTAATGAGTATGATACAGGAATTTTTCTCTGCAGGCTCCCAACAGCTACAGCCAAGTGAGCAGGCCCAGATCACCCGCCTCAATGAGCAGGTTCAGGCTTACCTGCAGTCTGGCTCACAAAGCCTCTTCTCAGACCCCCTGGACTTCTGGGCAGGCAGATTACATCAGTGGCCGGAACTGTCCCACTATGCACTAGGGCTTCTTTCCTGCCCAGCCTCAAGTGTCATGTCAGAGAGGGTTTTTAGTGCCGCTGGGGGGTGGTGACACCCAAAAGGACAAATCTGTCACCGAGCAGTGTTCAAAAAAATACCTTTATAAAAATGAATAAAGGCTGGATTACATCCGAATTTCATACTCCTCTTGCTGATGCAGGTGATTAGATCAGGCCTTGCAGGGCAGAATAGTCTGAGTGCTGTCTTCCCACTGTTGCTGTCAGCCAGGCCATAATTTTACAGCCAAATGTCTAGTGTCATGTCATGGGCTGTGCGAATCCGAAGTCTACAAAACCCTATTTCAAAAGCAAACACTGTTGTCTACCTCCTCCTCCGTTTTCTACGCTTGTAGCTGTTGTTAGTTAACGTTACCCCCATAATTAATGTTTTCATGGGTCTGTTCACCACCAGGCCTTCAACCATAATGTTTTCATGGGTCTGTTCACCACCAGGCCTTCAACCATAATGTTTTCATGGGTCTGTTCACCACCAGGCCTTCAACCATAATGTTTTCAAGGGTCTGTTCACCACCAGTCCCTCAAAAATAATGTTTTCATGGGTCTATTCACCAACAGTCCCTCAAAAATAATGTTTTCATGGGTCTGTTCACCAGCAGGCCATCAATCTTAATTTTTCACGGGTGTGTCTGATGCCCTCCTTTATGTGTAATTAAAGGTGTATCGGAGTGCCTGTTCCTTGTAATTTTTGGCAGACTTGTCACTTTGTACATAGGCTTTATGAGTGTATGAGTCCCACAACAAGAACAATTTTTCCACAATGTGAATGAGGCCCTTCTTTATACCCCTTGTATTGGAGTGCCTGTTCCGTGTCATTTTTGGCAGCACTTGTGTGTTACGTACATATATGTTTCCTAACAATATTTCTTCACAGTATGTCAGGAAGGGTCCCACAACAAGAACAATTTTTCCACAATGTGAATGAGGCCCTTCTTTATACCCCTTGTATTGGAGTGCCTGTTCCGTGTCATTTTTGGCAGCACTTGTGTGTTACGAACATATATGTTTCCTAACAATATTTCTTCACAATTTGTCAGGAAGGGATTAAAGGTGTACAAAAACATCAAACCACAGGTTATATACCTATTTAATATTAATAATAATAATAATAATAATAATAATAAAATAATAATTTTTGAAAACAGAAAAATACAAAGAATAAATAAAATAAAAATTAAAGCGGATGCCGACGTGCCGCCATCATTTGCTGCAGCTCCAGGTGGTCCAGCTGGAGGCTGCGTAGGAGGCGGGTGGCAGCGTGGAGCTTCACGCCAAATCGCCATATGGCCGCCTCCATCTCGAAGTCAGATGGTATGTCTGTAGGGGTGGAAACAGGAATATAATTAGTATGTCATATCAAGTTAAAGGGGTTGTCCCACGAAAAAAATATTCTAAACTTTCAAAGCAGCACCTGGATCTGAATACTAGTTGCATGTCATGAAATATTTTGTATATCTACTAGAACTGACTCAGTTATTCAGTGAAATATATTTTTAAATAATGAGCCATCTTTGAACTGCTCACTGAGAAGGCCGCACATGCTCAGTTTAAATCTTCAACTGCCTCCTGTCCTGAGCTGTGATAGGGAGAGATGGACATGAGTCCTGACATGCAGCAGAATAGACACTAGTCACACTACCCTTTAGTAACCAGCTTGATGTAGCAGTAATTGGGGCAGATCTCTGGATCTATGTGAGGTGCAGGGCTGTTTCTCGCTTTGTTAAAAAGAAATAGCGAATGTACTATAATTGTAACACCCCAGTGATGGTCTGGACTTCATTTCACTCGACGACCCTCAATTATTCCACCTATCATTTTTGCAGCCAGAGCCACCGCCTGGGGCCTATTTGTCCATCAAGGTAGGAACACCGTGACACATACCCCAGAGACCACTGTAGGCCTAAAATACCCTTGGCACTCCTACACTGGGACAAGAGAGACATCTCCTTAGAGGGCCCTGGAGGGGAAGGGTCGCCCCACTGCAAATGGCGTCTGAGCGCTGCATAATATGATTCACATTTTTGTTAAATATTTTTGGGGTAACACAAGTTTATACTTCTTTAACTAACTTAATTTTAAAATTATTGTGATATTTCGGCTTCATTAACCACTTGGAGAACATAATGTGTACACAGTCTAGTTATCATAACATGTTGGGTGGCATGATCCTAGTGCTTGAAAATATTACACTTCTGTGAATTAGGGGTTTGTACTTACGGGACACCCATACTGGGTTGTCTTCCCATTGTCCTGGGGAAAAATCGATATCCCCCCTGACGGTTGGAGCTATAAAAGATAAAACATAAAATTAGCTTGTATTTTGAAGACAGAAGGGCCACCCATTACACTTTTTATTTTACCTACCTTCTGCCTCTGGTAGTTGGGCTGGGGGTGTATGAGGGCCAGGTGGGGTCCTCTCAGGGTGGGGTGGAGGAGGGGCAGAGGAGCTCCTCTCTGGTGCAGCAGCTATCAAAATTTAAATAATGGCATTACATTCAACTCTTCTGATGTTGATACATCTGAATAGTTTGGGGCTGGATCCAATTCCTAACCACTAGTGCTCTAATATCACTGCTGCTGCACTCCCACATAGCCTGGATTAAAAATAAATTAAATATGTTTACACTTTCTAGAAGGTCCTTCCGGGGCCTTCCGGGCACGTCCCTGCTGTCGACGTCGCTGACGTTGCTCTGCAACATAAATCCATACACAATTGTTATGATGACCGTTTTAATACTAACAATGTATACTACTATGAACATATTATGGGTGAGAGGAGGGCGATATGATGGGGAGTGAAGGGAACATAGAATATCTGGGGTGCATATTTGATGGAGGGAGCATTTGTTGGGAGGGGTGGGGGGTTGAATGAATGAATAATGCCCCTTTCACACGAGCGGGAGACTCGCATGTCTCCCGCAACGCATCTACAGGGCTGGACTCGGCACTGACAGGGATCGCATATAATGCTATGAGATCCCTGTCAGTGCCGAGTCCAGCCCTGTAGATGCGTTGCGGGAGACATGCGAGTCTCCCGCTCGTGTGAAAGGGGCATAAAAGATGTCTGTGTGTCACATTCTGCAGGTACAAACATAACAAATAGAAATACAGCACATACAATGCACTAGTATACCATAGCTCCAGTCCCAACCGTTCCGGATTCGGCAGGACAGTCAGGATTTTAGCGGCTGTGTCCGGGAACGGGTGGCTATGTCCCGTGGTCAGCTGTCTTTGCATCCACAGGAAGCACAGATGGGTGACGGTAAGCAGGGAGCAGTCCCTTCACCTTCCCCGACATCCAGTATAATGTCTCCTTGTGGCCCCCATACAGTATAATGTCTCCTTGTGGCTGCCCCCATACAGTATAATGTCTTCTCCTTTTGGCCCCAAGTGTTTTTCTTTTAAATGGGTATTTATTGTGATAAATTTCTTAATATCATTATCGTGGGAATATATTTTAAATCATCCACTCCAGACACATTAGCTGCAGCATGAGCACATCTTTGATTCTGTGTGTAGTAGGAGGAAGCGCTAACTATGAAGGGGCATATAAGGGTACTTTCACACTAGCGCTAGAGATCGGACGGGCTGTTATGGCCGGGAACAGCCCACCGGATCTCTCCGGATCCGGCATTTGCCTAACACAAAAGGGAGAACTGCCAGCACCATTAACAATAATGGGGGACGGTGCTGATAGGACCGCTATCCGCAAGAACGCCGGGAATTGGCAGGACAAATACCGTGGAACAGCCTGCCAGATCAATGCCACATATGTGAATGTAGCCTAAGGCAAATTACTGGGAAGGTGCACGTATCTGAGAATACCTTCACTTGTTTGGCTAGGGCTACACGACGACATGTGTGCGACGACACATAGTGCACAACTACACTCGTGACAGTGTTCGCGACAATTTTTACAATGGAAGTCTATGGTGTTGACTGCGACATGCGACATGCTGCGACTGCGACATGACAGTCGCAGAAAAAACCATCCTGGATGGACTTTTCTGAGACTGTCCTGTCGCAGTCGCAGTATGTCGCATGTCGCAGTGCGACACCATAGACTTCCATTATAAAAATTGTGGCGCGACAAATGTCGTCGTGTAGCCCTAGCCTTTGAGTGGAGTTAGAGGCGTGGCCTAGCATGAAAGAAAATTGCTGCAGCGCACTACGCACTCCCACGTTGTCCTATACGGTTTTCTTTAATGGCACTGGTACATATACAATACAGACAGTAAACTAATTTTTTAACATGTTACTTATCAAATATTTTTGGTTACTCACCCTCTGGTATCTCATCCCGGATCTGCCTTAGCCGCTCTGGGCACTTCAATTTGAGGTCCGACCACTTCCTCCTGACCTGGCCCGGGATCCGCTCACTCTGACAGTGATGGCGCAGGCCTTGTATCACCCGCTCCACTATTTTATTTTTTTCTTGGTGCGGGTGTTGATGGGTGCCACTGCCATCATAGCCCAGCTTGTCCATCTTCTGGACAATGTACTTTAGCTCTTCAGAGCTGAATGGACATGAACGCCTGCTTGCCATTGCCATCTTGCAAAATTCGCTCTGACTCTGAGGTTCGTACGCCACGACCTAGCGTTGTGCGTGCATTTGCAAGACTTATATTCGTACACTGTTATACTTGCAAACAATAGAACTAGGTATTACAGATTATTCTGGATTACAGTGGTACTGTAATTTTTAAATTAGGCACAGGAGAGGCAGTTCTGTTAGTGTCAGGTATCCATATGCACAAGCCATCTTGACGTTGGTAGACGGCCATGACACAAGTTTGATCAAAAATGCTTCCATTTTTCATGTATAGTAGGTATAATACCACTGTAATCCAGAATAATCTCTAATCCCCAATTCTATTCCGAACCTAAAACGAACCTTGCTATAACGGCTGATTAATTGCAGCTACAAAATTGGGAGTCTGATAGGGTATAGTTTCGTTTAGTTGCAGTTGCTATTACAATGAAAAAAGTGGAAAAAATCAAAGTGCAAAAATAGTGAAACCTCAGCCAGGTCGACAACATTTGACAGCATTGAAGATGTCCGCTGGAGCAGCATTGCCGGCAGCATTGCCTTGGACCCAGTAGGGTGGAAAACAGACATTTGACAGTGGAACCAGCAGCAGTAATAGTACTGTATTGGACCCAGTATGGTTGAGAACAGACAATTGACGGAGGAGGAGGAGTCAGCACTTGATTGCACCCAGGCCAGTATTGTTGAGAAGAGACAAGTTGAGGAGGCAGCTTCAGCAGGTCTTGATTGCACCCAGTATGTTTTGGACAGTATTCTTTTGGACCCAGAAGGACAGCCTGAGAGCGCCGGGCCTGACATCGGTGGTAAGACACCGGGGCAGGTTGGACTGCAGTCAAAGCGGCGGATGGTTGCAAGGTGGTGGAGGCAGAACTTGTGCTTCCCGCTGCTGGCCCCCTAAAGCACCGTGGAGGTGACAGTGGCAAGAATGGGCCAACTTCCTGATGGTCTTCTGGGAGGATGTTGACCCTATGGGCAGTAACAGACATGTACTGCCCTTGCCCATAATTAGAGGACCAGACATCAGCACTCAGGTGCACGGTCTTGGACACGGAGAGTCCCAATGAGTCGCCAACCTTTTTCTGAACATTACTGTGCAGTGATGGGACAGCTTTGCCAGAGATGTAGTGGCGGCTGGGGACTCACCATCTGGGGTACGCACACGCCATGAAATCCCTGAAAGGCTGGGAGTCCACAAGGATACCCAATTGGATGTGACAGCGGAGAAAACCTTACAGGATGGTGACCTCACTTTGTCAGCTAAAGCTTCTAGCCAGGAGAGACATGAAACCAGAGGGATGACTGAAACAGCCAGAGCCTTTCCTAATATGGACTTTTTAACTTTTTATTTTTTTTAAACTTTTTTTATACCTTTTTTTAAACTTTTTTTTTTTTTTACTTTTTTTTTACTTTTTTTGTTGCGGCTAAACGGGGTTGACGGCACCCAGCAGAGCAGCAACGTGTAGCGTGTACTCTCGGTCACGGGACAGGAGATTACAGCCAACACCTCCTCTGGAGTCTCAGTACGTTCCACCCGCTGACTTTAGTGGACTTCTTCCTCCTCCTCCTCCTCATCACTAAAAAGTGGTAGAGACTCCAAGGGCAGATCAAGGTTTGCCAACAGTTCCCTGGCAGAAGGTGCCCCAAAGGTGAGAGGTTCTGTTCGTTTGTTAACCTGATGTACCTTGATATTTGCAGCACGGTGTTGGTGAACGGCTGGAAGACTGACCCCTTTCCGGTTTGCTCCGGGGTCAGACAAGGCTGCCCTCTATCACCTCTCCTTTTTGTTTGTGTTATAGAACTCTTCGCGGAGTCTATCCAGCAGAATGGAGAGATCAGAGGGATCACCGCACCAGGACACTTCGAGGTCAAGTGCTCGCTGTACATGGACGACGTGACCGTCTTCTGCGCTGACCGGCGTTCGGTGACTGCACTCGTCCAGACCTGCGAGGAGTTCGGACAAGCTTCAGGGGCCAAAGTCAACTGCGGGAAGTCGGAAGCCATGCTCTTCAGGGACTGGCAACTGGCTTCTTCTGCCCCCTTCCCCTTTACCGTGAAACCAGACTACATCAAGATCCTCGGAGTCTGGTTCGGGAAGGAAGGCGCAGCCCTCAAGTCTTGGGAAGAACGCTTGGCCAAGGTGAATCAACGGATTGGACTATGGAGCCTCAGTTTTTTTAAACTTTTTTTATAACTTTTTTTAAACTTTTTTTTTACTTTTTTTTGGCTGTGGGGTGACGTCACACATCTTGATTTTCACAGAAAACCAGGATACAAGGGATTATAGGAGTAATAATCCCTTGTATCCTGGTCTATTCTGTGAAAAAAGTACAGTTTTGCGTCGCCGTTGTAATTTTAACCAGATTCGTTACGAACTTTCTCAAAGTTCGGTTCGGTGACGAACCGAACTTTTGGCAAAGTTCGTAACTAATCTGGTTCGTTACAGTTCGGTTCGCTCATCCCTAATTCTTTGCATGTATAATAGTGTGCTCCCATATTTTGTTTGCTGTTTCTATGTTATATAAGTGGTCCAGCCCCCTTCCTAGGTGCCTGAGCATCAAAGTTCCTTGTGTCCTGCAAAGGTAGAATTTGTCTGTGCTTGAGTTCCTGTGTTCCTAGCTAGTGTTGTTTTCTGGATAATGCTACCTGTCTGATGATTGCTTGCTACGTCTTGACTGTGCTGTTGCTGAACCAGATTACCTGATCTGTATCTGTGTCACCTGCCTTGACCCATTTCTTGTATTACTACACCTTCGTCTCCTCCTTGGTCCTGCACTGTCACTCCTGGTTATGACTTGGCCTGTTGACTACATCCGTATCTCTGATATCTGGTGTTCCCCTCTGGAAAGTCTGTCACCACCATCTGGGGTACTGTGAAGAACGAGCGGTTCACTTAGACAACACCCTTAGAAGAGGTTGGTCATGTGGCTACTATTAAAATCCAGTAAAATACTTTCTTATGCCTTAGAATTAATTGTTCCTTGAAAAATCAAGGCAGTAAAGCTGTAACTTTGTGCCTTAGGGTTGGATAGAACAGAAGCATTGTAGGTCATCCAGGTGGTCTTGGTCAAACTTCTATAGACACAAATGGAACAACAAAACCTCATCCCAACTGTAAAGCATGATTAAGGGAGACTCATGGTTCTTTTCTTTGCATACTTTTGCATAAGTTATAGCTCATGAACATGGCCTTTCATTTAGGCATATGAGCTCTTGATTACAGCTTTATATGCCTCAGAGGCATCTGGTGGCTTTTCCTGTCAGACTCAATGCAACCATGACAGGAAAAAGATGTGGTATGCTTTGTAAGATTCTGTATACGTGGAGGTAGAGTAGAATACTTCCCTACACAGTGGTCCTACGGACCTTGCACAGGCTTCATACCTGTGTCCCCTAGGACTCGGATCACGCTAGTTGAATGTATATACAGGGGAATTCTGCAGACATCTAATTTGTCCATATACTATTTTTAGCCAACTGTATGGCAAAAGAGAGTCCTCTGTATGCCCCTGTTTTGATTCCAACAGAGAAAAATTCTACTTCTATGGACAAACATTTATGTATCACATTGTCACTTTTTTTGTGCAAAAGTTTCATGTTCTATTACTTTGATTCATCAATTCTTTTTAATAATTATTTCAGTATTAAAATTATTTTCAACCTTATATATTTTCTAGAAAAAAACACCTACTGTATTTTACATATTTTGTTAGTTTTTTATATATTTTTTTTTCTTTTAGTCTCTAATGGACTGTCATAATGAGCACACGGCAATACCCATGCTTCAATTTTATAGGATGATTCATAATAATTAACCCGATTCTCACTGAAACTATCGTACTAACCTTTCAGTGATGGCTAAAAAGGTCATTTAACAGGCATTCATGAGTATTAAAATACATAATTTTATAATGTTTCTGATTTTATTATTCTTCGTATTTTCGTATTGTAATTGCTCACTTGGTCGGAGCCCTGATATACAAAGGCTGGTGTACACAGTATTTTCTTCCTTTTCTAGTAAAGCAGGTATATCCTCTTGTGAGGTTGCTCAATAACCTAAGTCAACCTCGAGTGCAGATGGAGCAATTTTGTTTCTCTTTCTGAATAATTATACCTTATTTTAAATGTGAAGTTATACCAAATAATAACAGTTTTTATGTTCTACTGAATCAAGCATATCTGCTAACAACTGCTACAATAGACTGACCCATCAATATTGATCTGGTGATTTTGTCTGTATAAATTATTACTAAATTGCATAACAATAGTAGAAAGTTTAATGTTTTGCTATGTTCTTTAACCCCTTAAGGACAGAGCCCATTTTGGCCTTTATGTCTGGGCCAAATTTTTGAATTCTGACATGTGTCTCTTCAATAAGTAATAACTTTGGGATGGTTTTACGGATTCCAGTGATTCTGAGATTGTTTTTTCGTGGCATATTCTACTTTATGTTAGTAATAGATTTAGGTCGATATTTGCAGTTTTTCCTTGTGAAAAATTCCACAATTTCATGAAAAATTGGAAAAAATTGCTTTTTTTTAACTTTAAAATTCTCAGCCTCTAAACTATATAGCGACACCACATAAATTAGATATAGATTCATATCTGCAATATGTCTACTTTATGTTGGCATCAGTTTTTTAGCGTGCTTTTATAGTTTCACGGCATAAGAGGGCTCCATAGTTTAGTAGCAATTTTCCAAATTTTCATGAAATTTTCAAAATCAGATTTTTTGCGGGACAAGTCCAGTTTTCAAGTGGATTTGAGGGACCTGCATGTTAGAAAACCCAATAACTCACCCCATTTTAAAAACGTCACCCCTCAAAGTACTCAGAATTAGATTGTTGAAGTTTGTTAACCCTATCTCACAGGAATAACCCAAAGATAGTCTGTAAAAATGGAAAATCAGATTTTTTAGACTTACACATTGGTGTAACCCCAAATTTTTCATTTTCACAAAGGGTATAAGGATAAAAAGCCCCACAAAATTTGTGGTGCAATATCTCCCGAGAACGGAAATACCCCATATGTCTATGTAAAGTATTGTGTGGGTGCACAGAACGGCTTAGAAAGGAAGCAGCGCAGTGTGAAGTTTGGAGAGTGGATTTGGCTGGAATTGTCACTGGGGGCTATGTTGCATTGACAAAGCCCCCCTGTGTCTGAACACTGGAAACCCCTCACATGAGACCCCATTTTGGAAACAACACCCCTCAAGGAACATTTCAAGGGGTGCAGTGATCAGTTAGACCTAATTGGTAAATTACAGAAATTTAGGAAAGTGGACAGTGAAAATGAAAAATCCATTTTTTTGTTTTCACTGTCCACTTTCCTAAATTTCTGCAATTTACCTATTGGATCTAACTGATCACTGCTCACATTGAAATGTTCCTTGAGGGGTGTCGTTTCCAAAATGGGGTCACATGTGGGGGGTTTCCACTGATTAGACACAGGGGGGCTTTGTAAATGTGACATAGCCCCCAGTGACAATTCCAGCCAAATCCACTCTCCAAAATCCAAAGGACGCTCTTTCCTTTCTAAGCCATGCTGTGGGCCCGTAGACCACTTTATATCCACATATGGGGTACCTACATTCTCAGGAGAAATTGCATCATAAATTTTGTGGTGCTTTTTCTCCTTACACCCTTTGTGAAAATAAAAAATTTAGGCCTACACCAACATATAAGTATAACAAAAATACATTTTTTACGCTTATATGTTTGGGTAGGCCCAAATTTTTCATTTTCACAAGTGGTATAAGGAGAAAAAGCCCCACAATATTTGTGATGCAATTTCTTCTGAGAACATAGATACCCCATATGTGGATATAAAGTGGTCTATGGGCCCACAGCATGGCTTAGAAAGGAAAGAGCGCCCTTTTGGATTTTTAACAGTGGATTTGGCTGGAATTGTCACTGGGGGCTATGTCACATTACAAAGCCCCCTGTGTCTAAACAGGGAACCCCCACATGTGACCCCATTTTGGAAACGACACCCCTCATGGAACATTTCAATGGGTGCAATAGGTGGTTAGACCCCATAGGTAAATTACTGTAGTTTGGGAAAATGGATGGTGGAAATGAAAAACCCATTTTTTTTATCTCCACTATCCATTTTCCCAAACTACAGTAACTTACCTATGGGGTCTAACCACTCATTGCACCCATTGAAATGTTCCTTGAGGGGTTACGTTTCCAAAATGGGGTCACATGTGGGGGTTTCCACTGTCCAGACACTAGGGGGGCTTTGTAACCATGACATAGCCTCCAGTGACAATTCCAGCAAAATCCAAAATCCAAAGGTCACTCCTTCCTTTCTAAGCCCTACTGTGCGGGCACACACCACTTTACATCCACATATGGGGTATCTAGGTTCTCAGGAGAAATTGCATTACAAATAGTGCAGGGATTTTTCTCCTAAGACCCCTTGAGAAAATAAAAAATTAGGGCCTACCCCTATATATAAGTGGAAAAAAAAACTATTTTTTACACTTATTTGTTGGGTGGGCACAATTTTTTCATTTTTATAAGGGGTCTTAGGAGAAAAAGCCCCCCAATATTTGTAATGCAATTTCTCCTGAGAACGTAGATACCCCATATGTTGATGTAAAGTGGTGTGTGCCCGCACAGTAGGGCTTAGAATGAAAGGAGCGCCCTTTGCATTAGTCTGGAATTGCAATGTATTTCTATTACCAGGGCAGGAATTCCTCTGCATTCCAGAGTACCTGGCTTGTGACATCACTCCGGTTGTGACATCACACTGTACTAGTGATGTCACAGGCCAAGTGCTCACAGGCCCTGTAGTGTTGATCCAGAGGAAGGCAAAAACCCCAGGAGGCAGATGCCAATTTACCTCACTGTAAGGAAAAATTCCTTCCTGACTCCAATCTGGCAATCGGAATAAATCCCTGGATCAACAACCTTCTCGGTTGAGTTCACCATGACCGTTTCCTCTGGCCCATGGTGTCTCAACGCTCTTACAGTGAAGAATCCCAGGGGTGACCTTAAAAAATGGGGACAAAGATCACAGAAATCTAATACCTCATAGACGTGTGGTACGCCTTGAAGCATTCATTTATGCAGAGGCCCGGGTGATCGGGACAGGTGTCACATTGATATCTGGTGTCCCTTCGTATACCTCTTTTGTAACACACTCTGCATTTTTTCTGTGATCGTCCCTTTTTCCCGGTGTGGGGGACTTCACCCGGGAAATGTTGCCCTGGGACAATACGGGGGCCTTCAGTTCCAGAGGTGCTCGCCTGTTCTTGGCCACCAAATATCAAGGCCTTTATTACTACCTCCTGGAACTGAAGGAATCTCCCTGTGTAACCGTTCAAGCGGCAAAGTACAAAGGCGTTGTACATTGCCGTTTGAACCATGTGGGCAACCAGCTTCTTGTACCAGACTCTGGTTTTCCTCATGGCGTTATATGGTTTGAGGAGTTGATCAGACAGATCAACTCCTCCCATATAATGGTTGTAAGCCACAACACAGTTCGGCTTTAGGATCTCTGTTGTGGAACCACGTAGCGTCACAGGGGTGCTGCCGCTGTCATGTATGGTGGTCAGCATAAGGACATCCCTTTTGTCCTTATATCTTACCAGCAACATTCTATCACTACAATAGGCCCTACTATCGCCCCGTGGCATCGGTGTTGCTAACGGGGAGGTTGGGAGGCCTCTCAGGTTTTTCCTTGCAGTGCCGCAAGCTGTGGTAGCTCGGGCAGCAAGGGCCTGAAAGAGATGGACGCTGGTGTAGAAGTTATCAACGTACAGTTGATAACCCTTGTCCAGCAGTGGGAACATTAGGTCCCAAACTATTTTCCCGCTAACTCCAAGGGTGGGGGGGCATTCTGGGGCTCTATGCGGGTATCCCTCCCTTCGTAAACTCTAAACCTGTAAGTGTACCCGGAGGTACTCTCACAGAGTTTATAGAGTTTAATCCCGTACCGTGCCCGCTTACTGGGCAGGTACTGCCGGAAGTGAAGTCTGCCCTTGAAACTTACTAGGGACTCGTCAAGGGACAGAAACTTCTCTGGGGTATAGGCCTCAACAAATTTCTTGGCGAAGTGATCTATGACCGGCCGTATTTTGAACAGCCGGTCATATGTGGGGTGATCACGGGGTGGACACGTTGCATTATGATTGTAATGCAAGAACTTTAGGATCAGTTCGAACCGTTGCCGTGCCATCGCCATGCGGTATATTGGAGTGTTGTACATAATGTCACCACTCCAATATTGCCGAATTTTGGGTTTCCTCACTAGACCCATATGCAGCAAGAGACCCCAAAATGTCCTAATCTCTGCTGCATTCACAGGCGTCCACGCCTGTGGGGGTCTGTGATAGCAAGACGTCGGGTTTTGGGCCAGGAATTGACTGGCATATAAATTTGTTTGCACCACCATGTGCTCAACAAATTCATCACAGAAGAAGAACGTAAAAAAATCAATTTCTGTGAAATGTGTTGTGCACATCTGGATTCCTGCGCGTCCCACAAACGCAGGAATGCATGGTGCGTAATTTGGGGTGGCTGGGGTCCACACAGGAGCCCCTGTATGGGGGGGCTCCTGTGCGACCGTTCTGGGACGTCATCGCCTAATTGGACGCTCGTCATCACTGGATGATGATAAGGAGGAGGAAGAAGAATGGAGGAAAGCAGGATCCTCTTCTTCTTCCTCACTGGCGGTATCGGTGTCGGAGTTATTGGCAATAATTTCATATGCCTCCGACACCGTATACCCCCTGTGGGATCTGCGGTACATTTTTATTTTCTAGGGGGAATGTGATGTGTGTGTGGGGTGAAATTACTTTATTATGTATGTAGTGTAGTGTAGGGCAGTGTAGTGATTTTACTTTCAACCACGTGTCACTTTTTACCGGTGTGCGTCCACTGGATGCACGGCAGGAAAAAAAACTGATAACTACTTATCAGCCGCAAAAAAACTGGCTCAATAAGCAATTATCAGCCACAGACAATCTGGCCACACAGATGTTGGCCAGATGGTCCCAAAAAAAAAAAACAAAACAAAAACTGATAACCGCTGATCAGCTGCAAAAAAACGTCTGATAAGTGATTATCGGCCGCAGACACGGGACAATCTGGCCACACAATCTGGCCACACCCTGACCTCCCCCAACTCCTGACACTCGGCGGGGATTCGCTAGAATAGCGCTATCCCCGCCGAGTCACGGAGCCTGCTGTGAATGGCTGATCTGAATAGACCAGCCATTCACAGCGATCGCCATTATGGGGGGTGCACGGCACCCCCCAAGGCCTTCACTATGGGTGGCTGGCTGTCTTTAACAGCCCCCATTACAGCATGTAACCCCCCTGCACTGAGCAGGGGGGGTTTACATGCAGGACGTACCGGTACGCCCTGTAGCACGAACTACCTCGTGCCCAGGACGTACCGGTACGTCCAATGTCGCCAAGGGGTTAAATGCAAGAAATAGCCATTGCATAGAAAACATCACCAAGTATTAAGGTTAGAGCTGTATGGTGACATTTGATCCCCTGGGAGTTATGGTACTATCTCCAAATTCTTGCAATTATTGTAAGATTTTCCATAGGACGACATTTAGTGTCAAACAAGTTGTGGTAATTCCACATTTTAATCAACCCTGGGTAGTCAAATGTCACTGTGGAGTCCTAGACTACATAAAACATTTAGCATCATACCTATGGCCAGACCACACTACCAAAAAAAGGAATTCCTCAATATATTTCTATTATTGGAATGACACCCTTTACGAATGGTTGAACTTGATGGACATGTTTCTTTTTTTAAATTGTAAGAATACTAACAGAAAATTAAAAAAGGACACCAAGAAGGAGTTAAAGGGTTATACCTATCTCATACATTAGAGGCATATTGCTAGGATATGCCACCAACTAGAAATAAACAAAACTTTGGCTCATTTTAAGGTTTGCCAAGTTTTATTAAAAAGTTCAATTCGGACTTGAAATGATTCTACACAAACTAAAGTTGCTTCAAAAACACTATATAGGAAAAGGTGTTATCTCCTTTGGTTAATTTTTTATGGAATTTTCTCCTCCCTTCCTAAGCTCTTGAACAAAATGTCAGCAATATTAAAGCATGCCTGAGTGACGCTGACATACATACACATATTTTATGGTGTTAACAAAGAGAGTGTTTAAAAACACACCGCACCGGCACATGTGTGATGATTTTTCATATTCCAAAGCTTATAAAAATGTCCCTTATTAAAGGCAAATGGTCTTTAACACACATTGAGTTATGGGGAAAAAACTGTGATTTGTTGGGAGACCAGGTGTCAAAAAATTATGCCTTAATGGGGTAAAATTTTCCATATAGAAGTGGTATCCTTGCTTGTCTGTCTGGGCCACACACCAGAAAATTACATTTAGTCAAAGGCGCGGAAGTCCACCAAATTTACAATAACTAAGTGGTATGGCAGCAACTGCACTACAAGCAAATTGACTAAGTGAGGGTTCAACTTGCACATAAGCTAATTTCTGGTTGAGAACAGTTATCTCACAGTCACACATTCTTTTATGGATTTCTCATGATGGAACGGAGGATGATGAGGAGGAGTCTGAGCAGGAGAAAAAAGCAACTGATGATGATGATTATAAGGACATTGTAGTGCTTGAGGAGGCAGACTGACTGCCACAAAGAAGACCAGGAGACAGAGGTCAGACTTGTTTTGATTGAAAATGCTAGCTAGTTTTATTTTTCCAGGGGATCCTGTGATGCCGCCTCATGTGCTGCAATGGAACCCTGGTACCCATGTTTGAATGCCCATGGCTTATTTTATTTCTGCAATTTTTATAGTGCACATGGCTGTGGTTTTGTGTGCTAGCTTTGTTGAGAAAAAGCTCCATATGGGAATTGCTCGCACAGAGCTATAGGCAGCTGAGCTTGGCCTATTTCTGGTACTTTTTGATCCTTCGCCCACAGTATCAGCAACAGGTATTTTCCCTTTGTATTTCAAATGGACAACTGTCACCACTAAAACAATACTAGACAATAAACCAATAGACATGTATGTTTAGGTTTCAAATTTTGTACTAGCCAATTAGATCCTCCACATGTTAGTCAATGTGTACATATGATATAAGAAAGGAAAGAATGACTGTAGGAGGGTAAGGGCAGAAAGGAAGAAGGCAAAGCAAGAAGAAATGCGTGGGAGGTTATGAAGGAATGAATTAAAGTGATGGGTGAATGAACTGAGGTAACATCATTCTGGGAATTAGTAGGTTCATTCATTATAAGCGTGATAAAACTTGATGTATCTGGGCCTGACAATTGAAATAAATCTTCATCTCTGTAAAAGAACCAAGGATTGCCATCTTCCTTCATCATTCTTCATTTCAAAACTAACCTGCTCTACTGACACCATTGTGGCAATAAGTGCCTTTGGCACTACCACCAACACAACAGTGCATGGGGCCCCCCACCTACTCCAGAACCTCCTCCTCAGGACTGAGAAGAGGAGTAAGCCATCCAATTCACAATCTCATTTTCTTGCTGCTACTACTCACATTCTGGTTTTCGACCTAAGTCTTTCATTTTTAACCCATTCCATTTTAAAGACATTTTATTATGTGGCCTAATGCGAATTCACAGTTTTTATGAAAGAAAATTCAAGGGTTTGGTACACAATCACACAAATTATGGCATAGTAAAATTGAAAGCGTGTTATCTGAAATTTAAACACAGAGGCACAATTAAATGTTTTTCCCCTACTACAAACACAGTGAATAGTGATGTTGACAATTTATTTTGGGAATAATGCAGCTTTGGCGCTGGTAAGATCCCTACCTACTGTGTAATTTGTGTTTAAAAATGCAGTTTCAAAAAAGAACTATAATACACAGTTTGTAAATTTGTAATGTGATTATCCTTGCCACACACCAAAAATATAACAATGCAGGAAAAACAACAATATTTCTGTCTATGGTGTAATTTGAGTTTATTTTGACTGCTATAAAAAATGGAGTTATTGCAGTAAAATGCTTTTGTTATAATGACAAACATTTAATACCACCAGATAGATATAATTCACTGAAAAATAAATGTGCAATTGTTAGCAGCAGAATGCTTTTATGGTGCTGTGCTGGCAATAATAATATGAAGAAACTTAAAGTTTTAGGAAAACACACATTAACACATTAATCTTCACTTTTAGCTCATCTGTATGTCAAAGGTCAATACAGAGATCTATCCCATGATCTGTTTATTCCCAGAACTGTGACCATGGCAAGAAGACATCTTCCACATCTAGAGAAAAGGTTTCTGCACCAACATTAAATGGATTTCATTACTGTAAGAGCAGTGAGACTATGGAACTCTTTGCCAGAGGAGGTGGTGATGGTGAAGTGGTGATGGTGAACTAACTAAAAGAAATCAAAAGGGATGCATTTCTTGAGTGTAACAATATTACAAATTCTAAAAAACAAAGTTAGTCAGCACCTCCTAATGCGCAAGTATGTATCAAACACAATGCAGCAGCACTCTGCAACAAAAGAATATATGAACTAATGTTATACTCACTATATGAATAAATGCGAGGTACCTAGCAAATACATTTTGATCAGTTTACAGAGTTTTTACCATCATCTTGGTCAACCTTCCAGGATAATAGGCAAAACTGGTTGGACTTTTTAAGCCTCACAAACTGTATGACTTACCTTGAAAACATCAAATCCTATAAGTGTTCACATGTGCTCTTCTTAATAGCTGTGAACTTTTACCATATTTCTCCTTTTGTTAGTCTGACATTTAAATGGTTATCTCAAGAATATGACTGCAAAATATGCCAGAAAAGCACTTACAAGTGAAAGGTCTGTCTACTTTTCATCACATAGTGTGCTGACCTCTATACATTTTACTGATTGATAGTCTTATGGCTCCTTCTTTAGCTACTGGGAAAAAAATGGTGTGGAAAACATATATTATTGAAGCATGATTAAGGATATTGTTGACAGAAACACAAAATATATAATTGTTGCCTCTGAAATCAAGTGTGCCCAAATAACAGCATGTTCTGTGTTTTGGCAATTTTGCTGTTTTGGATGCTGTGCTACAAATCTACAGTAAAGCCTTTTTTATATTTTTGTTACAAAATGATTTTAGGAATCTATTTAGTGTTTCAAATATATTCTTTAAACAGATTTCATTGTACGTTAAAGACATTTGACAATTCTAGCACCTTCTGGTTGATGAAATAAAATAAAATTTTGAAAAAACATCTTAGTCACACGCGGTACAGAGTCAAGTATTCTAAGGCTAAACTGTATTATGACTAGTTATCATGTGCTACTTAATGGTTTTCTTTTGCAAAAAGAAAAAGGTGGATATGGCACCTTATAGCTGTAATACAAATTGGGTATGTTGGGTTGTATGGGGCATTTTATATTCAAATTGCAGGAAAACAGCATGTAAGCATCATCAAAGGTATTCTATAGAAAAAAAGCAAAATGACAGTCCTCAGCATGTGATACCCTTTAATGGGCAATTAATAGAGAAGAGCAAATTTCCCAAAATTAGTTTTTTCTGCTTATGGTACATCTGTTTGTGTTACTTAATAAAGACTGATAATATTTTACATTTTGGATGTGGAGTTCTTTCTATTTGTAGAGGTACTCCACTTAGTACGTGACCCACTGACGTGCTTCTTGGCGGACACATCACTGCTGCAGCGAGTCATTGACTACACCATCACACATGACCTCTATGCACTCCGGAAGCTGGGAAGCAGAGGACCTGATTGTGTAAATCGTATGTTCCAGAAACAAGAATTGGTTAATTATTCTTCCATCTCAACGTGTGCGGATGGGAGGGGGGTCTGCCAAAAAGGGTACTGAAGTTGTGTGTTACTGCAGCAAATATGCATATACAGTGATCCCTCAAGATACAATGGATATGAGGATACAATATTTTCAACATACAATGGTCTTTTCTGACCCATTATAAGTTGACACTAGACTCAACATACAATGCCTCAGACTCAGATCCAGCCAATCAATCAAGGTCACTTCTGTGGTAAAATAGCTGGATTAGATGCTATAAAATAAAGAATTCCACGGCACTCCCAAAATTGAGTGTTAAATGATGTGTTCTTTAATTACCAAAAACCACGACGTTTCAGTCCGCTTGCTGGGACTTTTCTCAAGCTGTGATACAAATACAATGGTGCCTCAAAAATATATAACACATATGCTATTTAATCAATTCATAGTGCTCATTAAAATAATTATACTTTTTGCACAAAAATAAACATATATAATCAAAAGAATCCATCATTGTGTCCATCAAAAAATATATATGAACAATATAAGTGGATCAATGTACTTCATTATCATTTCACATAAACATATAATACAATTCATCTTTCCCTCCAAATTAAGGTGCTCACGTGCATTAATGCAAAATTATAGATTAAAAATTCAAAACATGTGGGGTAGATGAGATACTGACCAGCATCAGCAGCCCTCCTCGTGTATTCATCTCAGCGTGTCACTAGGCCCACTGCGCATGCGCGAACAACTTAAGTTAGCATCATGAACAAGTGGACTTTGTATGGAACGCACATGAACCGCAAAGTGGAACGCATAAGATGGAACGCAAACCGCGTTCTCCATTTGGGTATCTCCAATGCTATACAAATGGATTAAATGCTAGTTAGCAGTTGTTCCTGGCTGTTATATGTAAGGACTTATCTTATCTGTCTTAGATATCTGCTTATTTTTCTTAATTCTTAATTTTCTCTTTTCTTGCATGACATTTTGATGCTTTGGAACCGATTACTCAAGTTACAATGGTTTCAACATACAGTGATCATCCTGGAACCAATTAATATTGTATTTTGAGCGACGTCTGTATCTACATGTGGTTTTGATAAGGTGTGGTAATGTCAGTTATCTGTCACTCCATTTAACAGTGTGTTTAAAAGAACCATACCTAGTGTTTTTCTTGTGAGTAACTTCATACATTGGCAATACTTTAAATCAAGCAACTTGCAACAGTATTTTTGTGGATAGCACATGCCGTATATTCTCTAAAGTTGCTCATAGGAGGCATAGATTTCACTTTTTGTATTTAAGGTAACTCATGACGTCAATTATATTAAATTGTCACACCTAAATGGCCAAAATTGTCCTGCACAATTTTCCTCGCCCTCATAGAGCTGTCACCTCAACCCCATTGAACACCTTTGGGATAACCTAGAAAGACCATTGCGAGCCAGACCCTCCAACATCAGTGTCTGACCTCAAATGTACTTCTGGAAGACTGGGCAAGAATTCCCATAGACACACTCCTACCTCTTCCGAGAAGAATGGAAAATGTTTTAGCTTCAAAGGGGTAACCAGCTCCATCTTAATGCCTATAGATTTAGAATGAGATGTCATAAAGATTATGTTTATGTTTGCTAATAATTTCTATATAATAACATAACATACTAATAACATACTTTGGATTATGTTGTAATTAGAGATGAGCGAGCATACTCGTCCGAGCTTGGTGCTCGTTCGAGTATTAGGGTACTCGTAAGTGCTCGCTGCTCGGAGAGTATCTCGCCATGCTCGAGGAAATGGCAACTTCCGCATCGTGCTTTTTTGGCGCCTATAAACACAGCTAATCACAAGCCAGGAGACTCTACGGTACACCCAGCATCACGTGGGGCCCTTACATGTCGATAGCAGGGGTTGGCTGGCCTGATCAGGTGACCCTGGAATATACTAGTGACTGGCCGCGGTGCTCGGCTCAGATGCCGTCTGGATGTCGTTAGGGATAGAGCTGCTGCCTTTCAGGGAGAGTGTTAGGGCCTGCATTTAGTTCTCTGTTAGGCAGGAATCACCCACAAAGAACCCAACAGCCCTTCTAAGGGCTACAAGACATTTTTTTTGTCTCCTGGCTTGGCTGGCTGGCTGGCACTAGCAGCTATTGCCATATATAACCCCCTTTTTTATGTTATATCTCAGTGATACAAATCCATTGCACACAGCAGTGTGGAACCATTCTGTGTGTCACAATTCAGTACACTCACTATTTTCTGTCCAGGTGACACTTTCTGTACGTCACTGAATACAACAAAGTCTTTTACTGCCTGTCACGTGTATAGCTTGATCCCAAAAATCTCTGTGCGACATTTGTCTGGGTCGCAGTCAAAATAGACACCGTCAGCAGGGTGTCAGTTAGCTCAATGATAGTTTCTGCACGTCACGTTCCAAAAAAAAACAAAAATCCAAAACAAAATATACAAAAAAAATTAGTTTTTTTGCTGTTTTAGCTCAGTGATACAAATCCATTTCACACAGCTGCGTGTAACCTTTCTGTGTGTCACAGTTCAGCACACTCACTCCAATCCGTATATTCTGTCCAGGTGACACTTTTTGTACGTCACAGAATACAATCAAGTCATTTGCTACCTGTCACATATACAGCTTGATCCTAAAAATCTCTGTGCGACATTTGTCTGGGTCGCAGTCTAAATAGCCACCGTCAGTAGGGTGTCAGTCAGCTCTACGATAGTTTCTGCACGTCACGTTCCAAAAAAAACAAAAATCCAAAGCAAAATATACAAAAAAAATTAGTTTTTTTGTTGTTTTAGCTCAGTGATACAAATCCATTTCACACAGCTGCGTGTAACCTTTCTGTGTGTCACAGTTCAGCACACTCACTCCAATCCGTATATTCTGTCTAGGTGACACTTTTTGTACGTCACAGAATACAATCAAGTCATTTGCTACCTGTCACATATACAGCTTGATCCTAAAAATCTCTGTGCGACATTTGTCTGGGTCGCAGTCTAAATAGCCACCGTCAGTAGGGTGTCAGTCAGCTCTACGATAGTTTCTGCACGTCACGTTCCAAAAAAAACAAAAATCCAAAGCAAAATATACAAAAAAAATTAGTTTTTTTGTTGTTTTAGCTCAGTGATACAAATCCATTTCACACAGCTGCGTGTAACCTTTCTGTGTGTCACAGTTCAGCACACTCACTCCAATCCGTATATTCTGTCTAGGTGACACTTTTTGTACGTCACAGAATACAATCAAGTCATTTGCTACCTGTCACATATACAGCTTGATCCTAAAAATCTCTGTGCGACATTTGTCTGGGTCGCAGTCTAAATAGCCACCGTCAGTAGGGTGTCAGTCAGCTCTACGATAGTTTCTGCACGTCACGTTTCAAAAAAAACAAAAATCCAAAGCAAAATATACAAAAAAAATTAGTTTTTTGTTGTTTTAGCTCAGTGATACAAATCCATTTCACACAGCTGCGTGTAACCTTTCTGTGTGTCACAGTTCAGCACACTCACTCCAATCCGTATATTCTGTCTAGGTGACACTTTTTGTACGTCACAGAATACAATCAAGTCATTTGCTACCTGTCACATATACATCTTGATCCTAAAAATCTCTGTGCGACATTTGTCTGGGTCGCAGTCAAAATAGCCACCGTCAGCAGGGTGTCAGTCAGCTCTACGATAGTTTCTGCACGTCACGTTCCAAAAATATATATATATATATAAAAAGAAAATATATAAAAATAATTAGTTGTATTTGTTGTTTTAGCTGAGTGATACAAATCCATTTCACACAGCTGCGTGTAACCTTTCTGTGTGTCACAGTTCAGCACACTCACTCCAATCCGTATATTCTGTCCAGGTGACACTTTTTGTACGTCACAGAATACAACCAAGTCATTTGCTACCTGTCACGTATACAGCTTGATCCTAAAAATCTCTGTGCGACATTTGTCTGGGTCGCAGTCTAAATAGCCACCGTCAGTAGGGTGTCAGTCAGCTCTACGATAGTTTCTGCACGTAACGTTCCAAAAAAAACAAAACTAAAAAAAAAATATATAAAAAAATATATAAAAATAATTAGTTGTATTTGTTGTTTTAGCTGAGTGATACAAATCCATTTCACACAGCTGCGTGTAACCTTTCTGTGTGTCACAGTTCAGCACACTCACTCCAATCCGTATATTCTGTCCAGATGACACTTTCTGTACGTCACAGAATACAATCAAGTCATTTGCTACCTGTCACGTATACAGCTTGATCCTAAAAATCTCTGTGCACATTTGTCTGGGTCGCAGTCTAAATAGCCACCGTCAGTAGGGTGTCAGTCAGCTCTACGATAGTTTCTGCACGTAACGTTCCAAAAAAAACAAACAAAAAAAATATAAAAAAATATATAAAAATAATTAGTTGTATTTGTTGTTTTAGCTGAGTGATACAAATCCATTTCACACAGCTGCGTGTAACCTTTCTGTGTGTCACAGTTCAGCACACTCACTCCAATCCGTATATTCTGTCCAGGTGACACTTTCTGTACGTCACGAATACAACCAAGTCATTTGCTACCTGTCACGTATACAGCTTGATCCTAAAAATCTTGTGCGACATTTGTCTGGGTCGCAGTCTAAATAGCCACCGTCAGTAGGGTGTCAGTCAGTTCTACGATAGTTTCTGCACGTCACGTTCCAAAAAAAACAAAACTAAAAAAAAATATATAAAAAAAATATATAAAATAATTAGTTGTATTTGTTGTTTTAGCTGAGTGATACAAATCCATTTCACACAGCTGCGTGTAACCTTTCTGTGTGTCACAGTTCAGCACACTCACTCCAATCCGTATATTCTGTCCAGGTGACACTTTCTGTA
>ONZH01006836.1:0-97528 GCA_900303285.1 Rhinella marina | reverse complement strand
CGGGGCAGGTTGGATGCAGTCAAAGCGGCGGATGGTTGCAAGGTGGTGGAGGCAGAACTTGTGCTTCCCCGCTGCTGGCCCCCTAAAGCACCGTGGAGGTGACAGTGGCAAGAATGGGCCAACTTCCTGATGGTCTTCTGGGAGGATGTTAACCCAATGGGCAGTAACAGACATGTACTGCCCTTGCCCATAATTAGAGGACCAGACATCAGCACTCAGGTGCACGGTCTTGGACACCGAGAGTCCCAATGAGTCGCCAACCTTTTTCTGCACATAACTGTGCAGTGATGGGACAGCTTTTCCAGAGATGTAGTGACGGCTGGGGACTCGCCATCTGGGGTGCGCACACGCCATGAAATCCCTGAAAGGCGGGAGTCCACAAGGTTGAAGGGCAGGGACTGAAGCACCAGCAGCTTAACCAGGTGTCCGGTCAGTTTCTGGGCCATGGGATGGCTGCTGGAATACACCTGACGTCTGCCCATAAACTCAGTCAGGGATTGCTGCCTCATTAGCGGTGTAGATGGCAGTGACACTTTGCTGCTGCTGGCACCTGAGGCTGACGAGCCCTGAGTTCCACTGAGAGGATGCTGCATGATGGGATCTACAGTGTATGGTGCATCCTGACAGGAGGTGGTATTGGGGTCACAGTTCTTCCAGGCCTGTTGGTGTTGCCTTTCCATATGCTTTCTCATGGATGTTGTCCCAAGATTATCACCCCTACCATGACTGACCCTCTCATTGCACAGCAGGCACAAAGCGATGTGCTTATCTGTCCCCAGGCAGAAGAACTGCCAGACGACAGAGGACCGTGGTTTGCTGACAGCCACGGGGGGTCTTGCTGGCTGTTGACTGCCACTGCTGCCTGAGGGTGCCCTCTCAGGACCATGGCTTTGAGGTAATGATCTCTGCCTGGTAGCTTGTCTTCTACCCCTCCCTCTTGTGCCTCGGTTCCTTGCAACAGTGGGATGTTGCTGCGTCTGTGGCACCTCTATTTCCTCCCCTGATGATGCTGAGGATAATGCTGCTTGAGGGCGCCACGTCCGATCAGCGACATCATCATCAAAGTCAGCACCACTGCTACTTTCCTCCGGTGGCTGGGACAGGATATC
The DNA here is from genome assembly GCA_900303285.1 of Rhinella marina. Classification (NCBI taxonomy): domain Eukaryota; kingdom Metazoa; phylum Chordata; class Amphibia; order Anura; family Bufonidae; genus Rhinella; species Rhinella marina. The sequence goes on along the minus strand of ONZH01006836.1, from coordinate 96,419 downwards.
AGGTTTGGCACTGGATGCCCCTCCCTGGCTCTGATGACTGCTTACAGCCAACACCTCCTCTGGAGTCTCAGTACGTTCCACCCGCTGACTTTGGTGGACTTCCTCCTCCTCCTCCTCATCACTAAAAAGTGGTAGAGACTCCAAGGGCAGATCAAGGTTTGCCAAGAGTTCCCTGGCAGAAGGTGCCCCAAAGGTGAGTGGCATTCTAATAACAGGGGACGGGGCAGAGGACTCTCGCTGACCGTCCCATGTAAGGGTGGTGTCGGATGATCCAGCCGATGCTTGACTCCTCGTTTGGGAGCTTTGGGTGGTGGAACTGGAGGATTGGGTAAGCCAATCTAGAACCGCTGGCTGTGTGGTTCTTACATGACCAGTGGGCGTCAGGGGTAGCTGCACCCTGCTGCCACGCCTGTTACCCCAGCTGCCACCGGGCCTGGTGCTGCCACTTCTCCTACCCTCACCGCCTGCTGTTGCACTCCTTGCCTGGGAAGTGCTGGAACTAGGACGCTTGGACATATTTATTTGGGTGGGGGAAAATGAAATGAGAATAAAAAAAAAAGGTTACTTCTATAGGTTACTTCACCTTAGAGAGCTTTACACCTGTATTGGTGAAAAGTGAGTTATTGGCCGGAAGGCACAAAGTTTAAATGAGTGATGCTTTGTGGGTTGACGGCACCCAGCAAAGCAGAAATGGACAGGTTTTGTGGGGCGCTGACTTAGCGTCACACTCTATGGAGGGCTTGAACAAGTTTTGCTGCTATAGGTTACTTCACCTATAACAGCTTATGAGAAAGAAACTTTTTTAATTTACTTTTTTGAAATATTTTTTTTTTTTTTAATTTTTAAACTTTATTTTTTTATAACTTCTTTTAACTTTTTTTTTTTTAAACTTTTTTATAACTTTTTTTAAACTTTTTTTTTTTACTTTTTTTGTTGTGGCTAAACGGGGTTGAGGGCACCCAGCAGAGCAGCAACGTGTAGCGTGTACTCTTAGTCACGGCACAGGAGCTGATTCAATGCTACCTGTCCTGACTCTTTTCTCACTTTTCTCTCCCTATTTATTTTTTTATCTCCCTATCTCTCCCTAGATCTCAATATTTTTTATTTAGAAGCCTATATCTCCCTATCTTTACCTATCTCTTGATTTCTCAGCCTCTTTCCCTATCTATCACCTTATCTTCTATATCTAGCTTTCCCTGGATCTTGCTCTTTGGTTCTTTCTCTTCCTCTCTCCTGCTTCTCTCACTAACCCTTTCTATTCCTTCTCTATCTCTCCCTGTATCTATCTAGTTGTTTGGCTATCTATCTCTTTTCCCTCTCTATCTAATATGGAGCTCCTCTCCCTGTGAAGTCTGGCGACGCACTGACGAGCTGTTGGCGCGCTCGGGCAGTTCAGGGGCTGTGGGGTGAAGTCACACATCTTGATTTTCACAGAAAACCAGGATACAAGGGATTATAGGAGTAATAATCCCTTGTATCCTGGTCTATTCTGTGAAAAAAGTACAGTTTTGCGTCTCTGTTGTTTTTTTAACCAGATTCGTTACGAACTTTCTCAAAGTTCGGTTCGGCAACGGCGCTTACAACTGCCAGCTCACCGACTGTTGTGAAACGTGCCCACGCGATGGAATTCAACATTACACACGTTAGCCAGGGTTTACCATCACCGCAGAGCCATTGTAGACTGCCAGATGACAACTTCCACGAGAACTGGTAGTCAGGTTAGTCAGCTTCCTCAAGTCTACAATGAGGAGTGGACTTCGATGTCGGATATCTGTCAGGTGTTAAGCCACTTTTTTAAGATTTAACGCAGATGGTCAGCGGCGATGCCGCCATTGTCACCATCATCGTCACCATCCCGCTGCTTTGTCTGCTGAAAAAGTCACTGCTCAGCATGAAGTCAGAGGCTTTGCGCTTGTCACAGGAGATGGGGCAAGAAGATATGTTGCTTGATAGTCAGAGCACCCTCAGGTCTGTTTCTCAGCGCGTATTGGAGGAGGAGGAGGAGGAGGAAGAGGAGGAAGAGGAGGAGACTGTGGCGAGACTGAAGAGGGTACCTATGCTCATTCCTTCTTATCTGTTGAGCGTGTATGGGCTGAAGAGGAGGAGTTGGAGGAGGAGGAGGAAATGGAGAGTCAGCCTACTGAGGAAAGGGAATTCTTGCATGTTGGGACTCTTGCGCACATGGCTGACTTCATGTTAGGCTGCCTTTCCCGTGACCCTTGCGTTAGAAGCATTTTTGACAACACCGATTACTGGGTGTTCACCATCCTGGACCCCCGGTATAAGCAGAACTTTTCCACTCTCCTTCCTATAGAGGAGAGGAGTATGAGAGTGAATCAATATCAACAGGCCCTGGAGCACAAGTTGAAACTATACTTCCCATATGACACCGCTAGTGGCAGAGGACGTAGTTCTGCGGGCCAACTAGCAGGGGAGAGGAGGGGAGAAGGCAGCTTGTCCAGCACTGGCAGGGGAACACTCTCCAAGGCCTTTGCCAGTTTTATGTCACCCCAGCAAGACTATGTCACCCGTCCCCAGTCTAGGCAGAGTAGGGGGGAGCTGTTCAGAAAGATGGTGAGGGAGTACATAGCTGACCATACCAGTGTCCTGCGTGATCACTCTGCTCCATAAAACTACTGGGTTTCAAAGCTGGACACGTGGCCCGAACTGGCACTGTAGGCCTTGGAGGTGCTGGCCTGCCCTGCGGCTAGCGTGTTGTCAGAGCGGGTCTTCAGTGCAGCTGGTGGTATCATCACTGATAAGCGTACACGCATGTTAACAGACAGTGCTGACAGGCTGACGATTATTAAAATGAATAAAGCCTGGATTTCACCGGAATTCAAATCTCCACCGGGGGAAAGCAGCTCAACATGGACATTGTTTATGTATCCGATTCCTCTCCTCCCCTCCTCCTCCTCCTCCTTCTCTTCATACACAAACGCTGAGCCAACAGGCAATTTTTCAGAGTGCCTACTGGCTCTGTTTTCAAACAATATTTATAGAGGGCCACCTACAGGCCCTCTCTCCAATTAATTTTTTTACGAGTGTCAACTACAGACACTCAAAAAAATTTTTTTAGGAGGGTCAACTACAGACACTCAAAAACAATTTTTTAGGAGGGTCAACTACAGACACTCAAAAACAATTTTTTACGAGAGTCAACTTCAAACACTTTAAAACAATTTTTTGGGAGGCTCACCTACAGCCATTTGACTGCAATCTCAGTCTGACCAAGGCATTGGTGGTGTCACCGCCATGCTGTGTCAGGGTTAATTTTTGGGTGGTTCACCTGCTACCTCAGTCTAACTTGGTCACTCTGGGTTCACCGGCATGCTGTGTCAGGCTAAAATTTTATGTGCTTCACCTGCTACCTCAGTCTAACTTGGTCACTCTGTTGTCACCGTCATGCTGTGTCAGGGTAAAATTTTATGTGCTTCACCTGCTACCTCAGTCTAACTTGGTCACTCTATTGTCACTGCCATTTTGTGTCAGGGTAAAATTTTATGTGCTTCACCAGCTACATCAGTCTAACTTGGTCACTCTTAGTTCACCGCCATGCTGTGTCAGGGTAAAATTTTATGTGCTTCACCTGCTACATCAGTCTAACTTGGTCACTCTGGGTTCACCGCCATGCTGTGTCAGGGTAAAATTTTATGTGCTTCACCTGCTACCTCAGTCTCACTTGATCACTCTTGGTTCACCGCCATTCTGTGCCAGGGTAAAATTTTATGTGCTTCACCTGCTACATCAGTCTAACTTGGTCACTCTGTTGTCACCGCCATGCTGTGTCAGGGTAAAATTTTCTGTGCTTCACCTGCTACATCAGTCTAACTTGGTCACTCTGGGTTCACCGACATGCTGTGTCAGGGTAAAATTTTCTGTGCTTCACCTGCTACATCAGTCTAACTTGGTCACTCTGGGTTCACCGCCATGCTGTGTCAGGGTAAAATTTTATGTGCTTCACCTGCTGTCTCAGTCTCACTTGGTCACTCTGTTGTCACCGCCATGCTGTGTCAGGGTAAAATTTTATGTGCCTCACCTGCTACATCAGTCTAACTTGGTCACTCTGGGTTCACCGCCATGCTGTGTCAGTGTAAAATTTTCTGTGCTTCACCTGCTACCTGAGTGTAACTTGGTCACTCTGGGTTCACCGCCATGCTGTGTCAGGGTAAAATTTTATGTGCTTCACCTGCTACCTCAACTAACTTGGTCACTTGTTGGTGTCAACACTAGAGTGTGGCTACTATACCGCACACGACAGAATTGTTCACTGCACTGTAGTATATATAACTGAGAGAAAAAAAAGGAATTTTTAGACTGCGGCTAATTCACAGCAAAACACTCCATTTTTCACTGGACTGTATTACATATAACTGAGAAAAAACGTAGTCTTTAAATGGCGGCTATTTTACCTCAAACCATTACTTTTTTCACTGGACTGTAGTACATATAACTGGGAAAAAACGTAGTCTTTAAATGGCAGCTATTGTACCGCAAAGGACTCCATTTTTCACTGGACTGTAATACATATAACTGAGAGAAAATACGTATTTTATAGACAGACTCTGCTGTACAGCACACTACAGAATTGTTCACTGGACTGTAGTACATATAACTGAGAAAAAATGTAGTCTTTAAATGGCGGCTATTTTACCGCAAACCACTACATTTTTCACTGGACTGTAGTACATATAACTGAGAAAAAACATAGTCTTTAAATTGCGGCTATTTTACAGCAAAGCACTCCATTTTTCACTGGACTGTAATACATATAACTGAGAGAAAATACGTATTTTATAGACTGACGCTTCTGTACATGTACCATGTCTATTTTGAGGTCCGCAAATTGCGGATCCTCAGAACACGTATACTGGCCGTGTGCATTTCGCATTTTGCAGAATGGGTCGTCAATAGAGAAGTCCTTTCCTCGTCCATGACATGGACAAGAATAGGACATGTCCTTTTTTTTGCAGGGCCGCTGAACAGATATGTGCATCTTTTGCGGCCCCATTGCAGTGAATGGGTTCACATCTGATCCGCAAAAAATTTGGCTCGGATACGAACCCAAACCACAGTAGTGTGCATGAGGCCTTAGTCTGCAGCCTCTTCTGTGTCTATTAGGCTAGGGCTAGACGGTGACACTGGTCAGGCAAGGCTGTTACATACAGGATTGCAGAGTAGCAGTGATCCCATACTCAGTCTAAGACTCCATTCACATGTTCTGTTTTTCTTTCCTGATTCGATCCTGATCCTGATCTGGATCTATTCATTTCAATGGGTCCTGAAAAAATCAGGATCGAATCAGGAAAGAAAAACAGGACGTGTGAATGGAGCCTAACAAATTCCGTTATTCTCTGTTATAACCATGTTATAATGCAAAACAATTACAGAATTCGTAACACTGATATGAACCCGCCCTTAGGAGTTAATTGCTATTTGCCATATTTAAAGTGTTTTCTAGACTCCAGACAGATATATATGATAGTAAAGATAAATCTCCGGATCCACAACCAATTGTCTGTATTCTGGTACATATACTTTTTTTTTTTCTTTCAAAAAGGGCATCCTTGGCCCGTTTTCAAATCAGTGAGTCATCCAACACATTTGTGGTAGATACAGTAGCTCCATAGTCCTAAAGCTCTTACAGTAATGAATCTTTATCTATGGATGATGTAAACACCTTCTTTTCTCTAGGCTTGTTATACTTCTAGTCCTGACTATAAATATACCACAGAAGAGAGATATCTGTTCTGCTCATATATTTGTACATTGTACAGAGATTGGAAACTGTGGTTTTGTATTTTTTTTTAAAGCTAGCCCCTACATCGGTAAAATAAAAAATATTGTGTAACAATTTGTTATGTATTTTCTACATTTTTTTCCTTATTACATCCCAAGTTTGTATCATATGCCAATGCATAGATTATTCCAAAACATTTCACGAAAAAAGAAGCCACACACGGCACTCCAGATAGTGATCATAAAAAAAAATCCAGTGATCTATTCACTCAATTATCTATAGCATTTCAGTCCCACCATGAAATGATTCTCAAGCCTTTAGATTGAGGGTGAGTATGGTTCCATAGAGGGACTGAAATGTTTCTGTTTGTTGGGTGAATTCTTGTGAAGGTTTTGGTCCAACCTTTCCCACGCTTGTACCGACTTCATCAAGGCTTTTGTCTGTGCTGCTCCACGTTGTGCTTGAACATAATGGTGGTCACTGGTAAGCAGAAGTATCCCCCTCAGAACCAATGGTTTCAGAACCATTGCAGCCTATGGGTCTCTGCACATGGCTGTTTTTAAACCACCAGTGAATAGCCATAAAAAACAGGACAAGTCCTATTTTGTTTGTTTTCATAAACAGACACTCCCTATACAAAGCAAGGAGGCTTTTTTTATTTCGATTTTTCAGAAAACCATCTATGAAAAAACACCCATAAAAAGGAACATTTTTTGCTGTTTTTAATGGCCATTTATTTCACGGTCATATACAGTAAGTAAATACATACTGCACAGAATAAGGACTAGAGGACTAGAATATTTTCAAAGTAAAGTATGAAATAACTGTATCCTTTGTGTATTTCAGATTCAGATTCCACAATCCGGAGACTTGCTGCTTGAAGTATTTTTAGAAAGAAAGGATCCCGTTATTATAAGGGTAATGATTTCTCTAGTTTATTTTTATCCTTATAAATAGGCTACTGTATGCCTCAAGGGAAATGCATTTGGATCAATAATATGGATGTGTTCTGTTTCATACTTTGGAATAAAAGTGGCATGTCATGTTATGCTTAGTGGAAGACCTATGGAAAAGGTTCCTGACACAAGCTTTAAAGGGGTTTTCTGATCTTAGACACTTAAGCATATCCACAGGATATATCTGATAGATGTGGTTCTCATACATATGCAGGAAGCTCACACAAACACAAAGAGAACATACAAACTTCTTACATGTCCATGGTCAAGCTTCAACTCAGGAGCTCAGCGCTCCAAAGCAACAGGACTGAGCCCTTGTTCTGTCCATATGCGGCAGAAGATACCACAGTCATCTGATTTATGAGTTTACACCAAGAAGACCTGACAATAGACCTTGCAGAGTGGGGCAATTTATCAATACAGTACTTCTGCATCATATGGAAACTCTCTTTTGCTCTCTATGGAGAAAATGACATACCCCATAAGATAATGCAAAAAAGCTAATTTGACTTGAAGCTGGATTTCTGTGAGTAACATAAAATATTCATAAATACAGGATGAACACTTACAGGGAATCTGTCACCAAGAAATTCACTGTTAAACCAGGCACATTGCCTTCTGGGGCTATCTAAGCTTAATGTAATGATATGAAATATTTTATTTAGAGATCTGTTGATTCATTCTGGAGAACAAAATAGTATTAATTAGAGATGAGCGAACATGCTCGTCCGAGCTTGGTGCTCGTTCGAGCATTAGGGTATTCACATATGCTCGCTACTCGGACGAGCATATCGCGATCCTCGAGGAAATGGCAACTTCCTCTTCCTGCATGTTAGCCGCCTTTTTTCAGCCAATCAACATGCAGGAGAGTCTTTGGTACCTCCTAGCATCACGTGGGGCCCCTACAAGTCGATAGCAGGGATTGGCTGACCAGATCAGATGACCTGGGAATATAAGAATCTGGTCCCGCGCTGCTCGCGTCATACGCTGTCTGCATGAGATTAGGGATAGAGCTGCTGTCTGTCAGGGAGAGTGTTAGGGCCTGAATTTAGTTGTTGGCTAGGCAGGAATCACCCACAAAGAATAATTTTATTCACTCAATTATATAAACTACAGTCCAGTGAACAATTGTGAGGTGTGCGATACACTAGCCGCAGTCTAGAGAATACGTTTTTTCACTCAATTATATAAACTACAGTCCAGTGAACAATTGTGAGGTGTGCTGTACAGCAGCGTCAGTCTATAAAATATGTTTTTTTCACTCAATTATATAAACTACAGTCCAGTGAACAATTGTGAGGTGTGCGATACACTAGCCGCAGTCTAGAGAATACGTTTTTTTTCACTCAATTATATAAACTACAGTCCAGTGAACAATTGTGAGGTGTGCGATACACTAGCCGCAGTATACAGAATTATTTTTTTCACTCAATTATATAAACTGCAGTCCAGTGAACAATTGTGAGGTGTGTGGTACACTAGCCGCAGTCTAGAGAATAATTTTTTTCACTCAATTATATAAACTACAGTCCAGTGAACAATTGTGAGGTGTGTGTGATACACTAGCCGCAGTCTAGAGAATAATTTTTTCACTCAATTATATAAACTACAGTCCAGTGAACAATTGTGAGGTGTGCGATACACTAGCCGCAGTCTAGAGAATACGTTTTATTCTCAGTTATATAAACTACAGTCCAGTGCAAAATTGAGTGGTTTGCGGTGCAATAGCTGGAGTCTAAAGACTACATTTTTTTGCCTCAGATAGTAATTCTACTGTCTACTGAATACGGTTTTGGCCTCAGATATTAACTCGACAGTTTGGTGAATAAACAAAATGTTGAACCCCAAGGGCTAAGGGTCGAGGACAAGGGCATGGGCGTTCAAGTAGTGTAGGGGGCAAAGGCCGTGGTCCTGGGCAGGGTGACACTGTACATGCTGATGAGGGAGCAGTGGAACGCCGCAGAGTTTCGCTCCCTAGCTTCATCTCACAACTTACTGGGTCATGTGGTACACCACTATTGAAACCACAACAGTGCAAACAGGTGATGACGTGGATAGCGGACAATGCGTCCAGTAATTTATCCACTACTCAGTCTTCCACGCAGTCCACCCACGCTAGCCAAGGGAGTAGACTTCTGTCTCCTCCAGCTCAAACCTCCTTCCCCCCCAGCCTTCCCCCCCCTCCACTGAAATTATGGATTCAGATCAGGCATACTCACAGGAACTCTTTTCAGGACCCTACCCAGAGACACAAACCACTGCTCAAGAGCAACCTGAGCAGTTGCTCTGTCCCAATGCCCAAAATTTAGAACGTTCAAAGTCTGTGGGTGATGAGAGTATGGACTTAGTGCAAGTAGTGCGTGAAGAGGTGTCGAATGATAATGATGATGAGACACGGTTGTCAGACAGTGACGTTGTTGTCAGGGCAGTAAGTCTGAGGGGGGAGAAGATTGAGGAATTGGAGGAAGAGCTGGTGGATGATGAGGTGACTGACCCGAGCTGGGTTGGTAATCCAACTCAAGACAGTGCTTCTGAGGAGCAAATACAAGCACCAGAACAGGTTGGAAGGGCAGTGGGGTGGCCAGAGGGAGAAGCAGGGCCCAGAGCAGTAGATCAGCAACTGTTTCACGGAGTCAAGCTCCCGTGCCGAGGCCTAGATGTTCGCAAGTCTGGAGGTTATTTAAAGAAAGTGAGGATGACCGACGGACTGTGGTGTGAAACCTGTGCCACTCCAGGATCAGCAGGGGAGCCACCACTACCAGCCTAACCACTACCAGCATGCACAGGCATATGAGTGCTAAACACCCGACTCACTGGAACCAAGGCCGTTCACCGCCTGCGGGTCACACCACTGCCCCTTCCCCTGTATCACATGCTGGCTTGGCGAGTCAACCACCTGCCCAGGACCCCAGCACGAGCACCTCCTGCCCTACAACCACCCCTTCACCTCCACGATCCTCCACAACCTCCACCAATGTGTCCCAGTGCAGCGTTCAGCTGTCTTTGCAGCAGACATTTGAGCGCAAGCGCAAATACAATTCCGGCCACCCACATGCACAAGTCCTTAACGTCCACATCTCCAAATTGTTGAACATGGAGATGCTGCCCTATAGACTGGTAGAGACTGAGGCTTTCCGCAATCTGATGGTGGTGCCTGTCCCTCGGTACTTGGTCCCCAGCCGCCAGTATTTTTCCCGATGTGCCGTCCAAGCCCTTCACCAGCACGTCTCAGAGAACATCATCCGTGCCCTCACCAACGTGGTTAGTGATAGGGTCAACCTAACCACGGACACGTGGACAAGTGCTGCCGGGCAGGGACACTATATCTCACTGACGGCACATTGGGTTAACTTGGTGGAGGCTGGGACCGAGTCTGACCCTGGGGCCGCTCATGTACTGCCCACACCGAGGATTGCGGGGCCTACCTCGGTCACGGTTTCTCAGATGTACTATGCCTCTTCCTCCAACCCCTCCTCCTCCTCCTCCAAATTATCATCCGTGGGCACGGCGCCTTCAGTCGGTAGCTCTAGGCGCAGCAGCAGTGCCGTGGGTAAGTGCCAGCAGGCGGTGCTCAAACTGCTGAGCTTAGGTGACAAAAGGCACACTGCCCAAGAGCTGTTACAGGACATCACGGTGCAGACCGATCTGTAGCTGGCACCGCTGAACCTCAAGCCAGGCATGGTTGTGTGTGACAACGGGTGTAACCTGGTGGCGGCTCTGCAACTTGGCAGACTGACACATGTGCCATGCCTGGCCCACGTGTTCAATCTCATAGCTCAGCGGTTCCTCAAGACATTCCCCAATTTGTCAGATTTGCTTACCAAGGTGCGCTGCATATTTGCGCATTTCCGCAAATCAAGCACAGATGCTGCCACTCTCAGGGCAGCGCAGCGGTGCCTACAACTGCCAGCTCACCAACTGTTGTGCGACTTGCCCACGAGATGGAATTCGACAATAAACATGTTATCCAGAGTTTACCAGCAGCGCAGAGCGATTGTAGACTGCCAGATGTCAACTTCTACCAGAACTGGTAGTCAGGTCAGTCATCTTCCTCAAGTCTACAATGAGGAGTGGATGCCTGATATCTGTCAGATGTTGAGAAACTTTGAGGAGTCAACACAGATGGTCAGCGGCGATGCCGCCATTATCAGCCTCACCATCTACGCTGCCTTTGCCTCGTTGAAAAACTCACTGCTCAGCTAGAAGTCAGAAGCCTTTGCGCTTGTCACAGGAGATGGGGGAAGAAGATACGTTGCTTGATAGCCAGAGCACCCTCCGGTCTGTTTCTCAGCACGTATTGGAGGAGGGGGATGAGAATGAGGAGGAAGAGGAGGAGAATGTTGGCGAGACAGAAAAGGGTACCAATGCTCAGTGCTTCTTAACTCTTGAGCGTGTATGGGCTGAAGAGGAGGACTTGGAGGAGGAGGAGGAGGAGGAGGAAATGGAGAGTCAGGCCAGTGAGGAGAGGGAATTCTTGCGCGTTAGGACTCTGGCGCACATGGCAGACTTCATGTTAGGCTGCCTATCCCGTGACCCAAACACCGATTACTGGGTGCTCACTCTCCTGGACCCACGGTACAAGCAGAACCTTTCCACTCTCATCCCTGTAGAGGAAAGGAGTATGAGAGTGAATCAATATCAACAGGCCCTGGTACACAAGCTGAAACAATCCTTCCCATCTGAGCCGCTAGCGGCAGAGGGCGTGGTTCTGTGGGCCAAGTAGCGGGGGAGAGGAAGGCGAGCAGGCAGCTTGTCCAGCACTGGCAGGGGAACACTGTCCATGGCCTTTGCCAGTTTTATGTCACCCCAGCAAGACACTGTCACCTGTCCCCAGTCTAGGCAGAGTAGGGGGGAGCTGTATAGAATGATGGTGAGGGAGTACCTAGCTGACCATACCAACGTCCTGACTGATCACTCTGCTCCATACAACTACTGGGTTTCAAAGCTGGACACGTGGCCCGAACTGGCGCTGTACGCCTTGGAGGTGCTGGCCTGCCCTGCCGCTAGCGTGCTGTCAGAGCGGGTATTCAGTGCAGCTGGTGGCGTCATCACCGATAAGCGTACATGCCTGTCAACTGACAGCGCTGACAGGATGACGCTTATTAAAATGAACAAAGCCTGGATTTCACCGGAATCCAAATCTCCTCCGGGGGAAAGCAGCTAAAGAATAAGATTCCTTATGTATCCGATTCCTCTCCTCTACTCCTCCTCCTTCTCTTCATTGCCAAACGCTGACCCAAAAGGGAATTTTTTAGAGGGCCAACTGGCACTCTTTTAAGATAATGTTTCCGGAGGGCCACCTACAGGCCCTCTTTCCAAACAATTTTTCCGGATCGTCAACTACAGACACTCTAAAACCAATTTTTTAGGAGCGTCAACTACAGACACTCTAAAACAATTTTTCAGTATCGTCAACCACAGACACACAAAAAAATTTTTTTCAGAGGGTCGACTTCACACACTCCAAAAAAAATTTTTTAGGTGGCTCACCTACAGCCATTTGACTGCAATCTCAGTTGGACAAAGGCATTGGTGGTGTCACCACCATGCTGTGTCAGGCTAAATTTTTGGGTGGTTCATGTGCTACCTCAGTCTAACTCGATCACTCTGTTGTCACCGCCGCCATACAGGGCCACGATAAATTTTTATGTGCTTCGCCTGCTCCTGCACTGTAACTCGGTCACTCTGTAGTCACAGCCATACAGGGTCATGCTAAATTTTTATGTGCTTCGCCTGCTCCTGCACTGTAACTTGGTCACTCTGTTGTCACAGCCATACAGGGCCTCGATAAATTTTTATGTGCTTCGCCTGCTCCCACACTGTAACTCGGTCACTCTGTAGTCAAAGCCATACAGGGCCTCGATAAATTTTTATTTGCTTCGCCTGCTCCTGTACTGTAACTCGGTCACTCTGTAGTCATAGCCATACAGGGTCACGCTAAATTTTTATGTGCTTCGCCTGCTCCTGCACTGTAACTCCGTCACTCTGTTGTCACAGCCATACAGGGCCTCGATAAATTTTTATGTGCTTCGCCTGCTCCCGCACTGTAACTCGGTCACTCTGTTGTCACAGCCATACAGGGCCTCGATAAATTTTTATGTGCTTCGCCTACTCCCGCACTGTAACTCGGTCACTCTGTAGTCACAGCCATACAGGGCCACAATAAATTTTTATGTGCTTCGCCTGCTCCTGCACTGTAACTCGGTCACTCTGTAGTCACAGCCATACAGGGTCACGCTAAATTTTTATGTGCTTCGCCTGCTCCTGCACTGTAACTCGGTCACTCTGTAGTCACAGCCATAGAGGGTCACAATAAATTTTTATGTGTTTCGCCTGCTCCCGCACTGTAACTCTGTCACTCTGTTGTCACAGCCATACAGGGCCACGATAAATTTTTATGTGCTTCGCCTGCTCCTGCACTGTAACTCGGTCACTCTGTAGTCACAGCCAAACAGGGCCACAATAAATTTTTATGTGCTTCGCCTGCTCCTGCACTGTAACTCGGTCACTCTGTAGTCACAGCCATACAGGGTCACGCTAAATTTTTATGTCCTTCGCTTGCTCCTGCACTGTAACTCGGTCACTCTGTAGTCACAGCCATACAGGGCCTCGATAAATTTTTATGTGCTTTGCCTGCTCCTGCACTGTAACTCGGTCACTCTGTAGTCACAGCCATACAGGGCCTTAGTAGATTTTTATGTGCTTCGCCTGCTCCTGCACTGTAACTCGGTCACTCTGTAGTCACTGCCATACAGGACCTCGATAAATTTTTATGTGCTTCGCCTACTCCTGCACTGTAACTCGGTCACTCTGTAGTCACAGCCATACAGGGTAACGCTAAATTTTTATGTGCTTCGCCTACTCCTGCACTGTAACTCGGTCACTCTGTTGTCACGGCCATACAGGGCTACGATAAATTTTTATGTGCTTCACCTGCTCCTGCACTGTAACTCGGTCACTCTGTAGTCACAGCTATACAGGGCCACCATAAATTTTCGATGTACTTCGCCTGCTACTGCACTGTAACTCGGTCACTCTGTAATCACAGCCATACAGGGCCACGATAAATTTTTATGGTCTGGGTGAGCACAATTGCTTTGAGGGTCACCACCAGGCTGTTGACCGAGAATTTGTGGTAATAGTGGGATTAGGCAGCCTCAGAGGCATCCATGCATGCTGCCCCTGCTGTTTTCTGTCCATTTCCGTGGTGTTTCCATCATTTTCTGAGGTTTCCAGGTTTTCAACCAGCCTTCCCTAATCAGAGCCTTTGTCCCCTGCAAAAAATGCTCAGGTCTCCCATTGACTTCAATGGGGTTCGTTATTCGAAACGAGCACCCAAGCATCGGGAAAAATTCTACTCGAATAACGAGCACCCAAGCATTTTAGTGCTCGCTCATCTCTAGTATTAATCCATATGCAAATGAGCAGTTATGTTCCCAAAGGGCAGTCCAAGCCATTGTGTGCACCCTCGCTCCTCCTGCTTCTTCTACCAGCCCTCTGCTTCTTGACTGACAGGGTCAGGCAAGATGACTATGCAGGAACCTAGTCCTGTCAATCAGGAAGGAGAGGAGAGGAAAGTTAGCCCTACAAGACATATAGAGAGATTTATTATCTCCCTGAGCCAGAAAAGTGGTTGAAAAAAGTCACAAACAATGCCAAATTTTGTCAAAAGCGGCGTTTCCGCGCTGCCCTCGCCACATTCTGCAAAAGGGAAGTGGTGAGGGTAGGGAGTAGGCAGAGCCAGCATGTACACCACATTTATGTTCATATGCACCAATTTTGAGGCACAATAATGCACAAAAATCTACAGCAGATTACTGTTTAAATAGATTTTACTCTGGTGCATGGGAGGTGTGCCTAAGTTGTGAGGAGGCCTGTGCCTCATTATGAATTAGCAGCATCTTCTAACAGCACAAGAAAACACCAGTGTAAAATGTCAATCTTTGATAAATCTACCCGATTGTGACTGGTTTATCAGTTAATTTACTGGTGATAGATTCCCTATAAGTAGAATGCTTTATTTTTAACATGGAAATAAGCATATCTTTTATGATTATACAGGTATCACCCAATATGGCAGCTACAGAGCTCACAGTTTGTGTAGCTGGAATAAGAAACATCAGCCTGTCGAAAGAAATGTTTTGGACCACATTTGAAGTGATTGAGAATGGAGAACTTGGTATGTTTAGACTTTACCTCCTATCAATTATTTAAAGTGTACACTGTAGAGACATCTTATCTGAAATAGTAAAAGGTCATAAACATTTATTTACCATGCCTTAAAAAAGTATTCCTACCTCTTGAACCTTTAAAGTAATTAGTAAATCAAGTTCACCTGTCTGTTATTTAATCTCAGTATACAGTAACTAAAACCATTCTGTGAAGGCCTCAGTGGTTTTTTAGTGAACATTAGTAATCAAAAATCATAATGAAAACCAAGGAACAAACCAGACGGGTCAGGGATAAAGTTGTGGAGAAGTGTAAAGCAGAGTTATAAAGGATATAAAGAAATATCCCAAGTTCTAAACATCTCATGGAGCACTGTTCAATCCATCATCTGAAAATCAAAGGAGTATGTCACAACTGCAAACCTACCAAGACATGGCCATCTACCTAAACTGACAGCTTAGGCAAGGAGAACACTAATTAGAGAAGCAGCCAAGGGGCCCATTGTCACTCAGGAGGAGCTGTAGAGATCCACAGCTAATGAGGGAGCAACTATTAATTGTGTATTCCACAATCAGGAGGTGCCCACCTAATCAGTATGACCTACCAGCGTGTAAAGTTGCGGGAATTCACTTCCCGCCATGATGTACTAGTACATAATATGTTGGGAACAGGTTAATACTGAAAAAAAAACTTTGAAAAAAAATGTTTTTTTAATATTTTGTTATATTCTGACCCTATACCTTTTTTATAGTTATGTCTATAGAACTGTTTGGGCTCATTTTCTGGGGGACAATGTGTAGTTTTTATTGAAACATGTTGGAGTGTGTGTGAAGTTTAAAATCACATTGATTACATTTTTGGAGTAAGTGAAACAGGTGAAACATCAGCCATTTTAATTCTTTCCTATTACACCATTCGCAGTATAGGATAAATATTTTTATATTTCAATAGTTCAGTCATTTTATGATGGAGATGCCCCCGAACGATATGTTTTTTTTTTATTTTTTTTAATTCTGGGGAAGGGGAGGGGGGGGGCGATTTAGATTTTGATATTTTTTTTTTATATTTTGCAAACCTTTATTTATTTATTTTTTACTTTTTCTTTATGTCCCCCAGGAGGTTATAATAAAATACTTTGATTTATTTTTGCTTAGATTGTTGTTCCTTAGAACTACGGTCTAAGTTCCATTTATAGTTATCTTATGGAGGTCTGCCACCTGCAGGCCTTCATAAGAACTGCAGCTCTGATATGCTGGGTCTCCTCAGAGAGACCCAATACATCAGAGAGAAGGAACGGATCCTCTGATCGCAACATGGGAAAGCCAGTCCTAACCTGGAAGCGTACTCTTTCATTTTTACCAGTATTTAGATGCCATGGTGACTTAGACCTCAGCATCTAAATTGTTGAATGCCTTCCATCTACATAATTGCTAATCACAGACATTATACCTGGGCCTCTGTTGTTTAAGGCTACTTTCACACTAGCGGCATGCTTCTCCGGCAGGCTATTCCGGAGGGTGAACAGCCTGCAGGATCCATGCTGCAGCTAGTGCACGCGAGTGGAGTTCCGGGGAAGCATGCCACTAGTGTGAAACTAACCTAAACAAGCAGAAACCCGCCATTGTTCCGAGGGTTAAGACCGAAATATTGATTAATATAAAACGGTGTGAGGCTATAATGCTAGAAAATGAACGTATAGTTGAATGTGTCCTTCACAGTCAATAAAGCAAAAAAAGAAAATCTCAGTTTTGTAATATTGCCCAATTTATTTCTCACCAAGGGGATAAAATTGTATCTGCATTTTTAGTTGGATAGATCCTATTATTTGTGTAAAGAAATGGTAACTGCGTGGCATTACAATATTTATAAAGTAGAACAATTCAGTGAAGTTGAAGG
Organism: Rhinella marina; assembly: GCA_900303285.1. Lineage (NCBI taxonomy): Eukaryota > Metazoa > Chordata > Amphibia > Anura > Bufonidae > Rhinella > Rhinella marina. Next base: position 79,658 of record ONZH01006836.1, on the reverse strand, counting down.
CTTTTGTACCTTGCATGAGTTTGATTGATGCCTCTTTTGTTATGATATACTGTACACACATATGATCCTAGTCCGTCGGATGAGACTACACCAGCAGATAATGTTTGTTCATGCATGGATAACCGGGGCAGAGGGTAAGTGACATGACTTGGAAGACAGCAACAGTTGTCACTTTTCTTTGATGAATTCAGTGTCATATTTGTGCATGTAAGCTAGAGCTACTTCATGAAAACAGATTGCCCATCTGACCTGCTGACATGTAAGAGTGGAAGATCATATATAATACTGAACAGCCAAAATTTGAAGTAACATACACATATTTCTGGCATCTAACATTGAAGGGGTTCTTGGGGACTTTTACATTGACAGTTTATTTTAAGGATTATCAATATTGAATTTGCCGGGGGTCCAACTCCCGACCTCCATTTTGCAGTTGATATGGTGCTGGAAGTAGTGTGTAATGGACAGAGTGGATTATTGCAGTGCTGCACCTATTAAAGTGATTGAAACCAGCTCCATCCACTACATGGAAGGAGCCACTTCAGAATGGCAGGTCTGCAGGGTTCTGACCTCCACTGACCAACTGTTCTTAAGTGGCTCTGACCATCCTTACAAAAGTCCCAAGGCTAGGTGCCAGAAGAAAGATAACTGTGTGTTTTGTTTTTCGAAAATCCCTGGTGCCCTTCTTGTCTATAGGCTGAATCTAGTATTGCAGCCCATACCTCTTTAAGTTAATGGAGCTACAATGCTAGGTTAATGGAAGGGAATCTCTCACCAGGGTAAATCACCATTAAAGAGAAAATAGGGTAAAAAATCCTCACTTTTCTCATCTAACAATTAATCCATATTTTAATTTATTTCATAGAACGCCCTATGCACTATAAAGAAAATATTTTGGCAACAGTCCTGGAATGGAGTATGCTTCCTGACCCTGGAGCAGCCTACCTGCTTGTAAAAGCATTTTACTCAATGAATAATGTTGGTAAGTTTTAATTTTCATTCTAAAAGAGTTAGGAGTTAACAATGGCAAGGACCATTTATAACGATAATATTGTTCCTGTAAATGCTTTGTTAACACTGGAGCAAGAGTAGTGCAGCTTAGTGCAATACTGGGCACACCTAAAATATACTACAAAACAGCTGGCACCCACTGGCCATACTGGAGAAACCTTCTCCCTGGCTGTCACACTCTCCACTGCGATTGGACAGCGCTACAGCCAGGGAGAAGGAGACGCCCATTGAGAATCCTTGGTGTCTCCTCCTCCCTGTTCCGATGCTATGCATTTGCATAGAGCGCGCCGGATCTTCACAGGGGCGCAGCGGGCCAACGGAGCTGCGCCCTGAAGAAATAGTAAGTGCCCCCAACTCCCCGGCCCATGCCCTCCAAAACCTCCTACTTATTTAGCAGTGTGTGGACCCATGAAAGTTCCTCTTTAATCTCCTGAGCAGGCATCATCTTTAAAGACCTATACGTTTCAGGGATTTAAAGATTGATGACTTATCTTCAGGATAAGTCATTAAAGGGCATCTGTCAGCAGATTCGTACCTATGACACTGGCTGACTTGGTACATGTGCACTTGGCAGCTGAAGACATCTGTGTTGGTCCCATGTTCATATGTGCCTGCATTGCTGGGAAAAAGGAAGTTTTAATATATGCAAATGAGCCTCCAGGAGCAATTGGGGCATTGCTGTTACACCTAGAGCCTCTGCTTTCACTACAACTGCTGCACCTTCTCCACTTTGATTGACAGGGCCTTGCAGGTGTGATCACGTTTACACTGTCTGGTCCTGTCAATCATAGTGCAGAGGGAGCAGCATTTGCAGAGAGAGCAGAGCCTCTAGGTGTAACAGCAACACCCCGTTGCTACTAGAGGCTTATTTGCATACATTAAAACATAATGAGTCTACAATATTGAACTTTTTCACAACGTTAGAAATTTCTGAGACACTCACTTCTGGGTTTTCATTAGCTGTAAGCCATAGTCATCAACATTAAAAGAAATAAATGCTTGAACTAGATCACTCTGTGTGTAATGAATCTATATATAATATGAGTTTCCCTTTTTAAATTGAATTACTGAAATAAATTAACTTTTCGATGATACTCTAATTTATTGAGATGCTCCTGTAGTATGGAGAAACGGAGTCTATGTGCTGCTGTGGGCTCTGTGCAGGGGTGCACCTAGCCTTTCTGCTGCCAGAGGCGAAAACTCATACAGCCCCCCCTTCCCCTTCCCCAATGCCAATTTCTTAACCTTACCCCTTTGCCACAATGAAAGCGCTCATTGCTTATGTCCCTTTCACTACCCCCCTCCTGTCCCTACCTGGTGCTGCCTGAGGTGATCACTTCACCTGGCCTCATTGGTGGTGCAACCCTGGCTCTGTGCACACGTAACGATATACAAATAGTTATACAACTAGTTAATTTACTTATAGACCTTTGAAATAAGCAACAGTAGTTACATCACTTGTAAAAAAAAAGGGAAAACACAAGGTTCGAACATCATATATGAATAAATTCATGATACATTTTAAATTCCCTGCATCTCTTCACCTGAGTACAGTAAGCTGTGCAGAAAGAATAAAGTGTCTAGAAATAGTCAGTTATCTAATAGCTGCCTATGATCCCATAGATGTAATTATGACAATGTGTGATCTTGTGTATGCAGCTTTCCACCTCGTTTTATCTGATTCTGTGTTGCTGGGTAACACATTTATAATTTCACAGACCATATGTGTTAAGCATAACTGACAGGTTGAGAAAAATAGAAGTCTGAGTGTACTTTAGAGAGGAGCGACTACAATTCATAACCTGGATTAAAGTTAAATATTGTTCGTTAGACTGTAATATGAGAAAGAGGATTTGTGGCTAAAATGTTAAAACTTTTATTGAGTGATTATTAAGTGCTGTTCTAAGTTTCCTTTGACTCTCACAGGATACATTTCCTTGCTCTTATTTCATTTGTTCCTTTAGCTCATTCTTTGGTATAGATCAATGACATCCAAGAGACTTTGCCAATTAAACAGGAACAATAATCTATCAAAGGCTGACAAAGACCAAAAAGACCCACAGGACAAGTAAAGACAACCCTTCAATTAGTGAAAACCTGCCAGACATTATTTCCATGCCTATTTCAACAATACTGAATAAATAAAATAGCACTAAAGATGTGGCCATAAAACAAAGCTTTTCCTGAAAATAATACACATTATAGCAAATACTTTCATGCAAGTTGTAAAACCAATGCATTACCAAATTGCATTGATTTCACTGAATAACACAATATACAGGGTTAGGGCCCTTGCACACGACCGTATGCGCTCCGAGACATACGGTCCGTGAGCGGGCTATATGTCCCAGAGCGGCATAGATCTTGGGCACGGGAGCGCAAAACATCATAGATTAAAGCGATGCTGTGCACGGTGGGCCGCCCGCGGGACTATTGTCTCGCGCTCATAAGATCATATGAGTGCGGGACAATAGTCCCGCGGGCGGCTCGACATAGACAGCATAATTGTAATCAATGATGTTGTGCGCTCCCATGCCCGCGATCTGTGCCGTTCCGGGACATATGGCCCGCTCACGGACCGTATGTCTCGAAGCGCATATGGTCATGTGCAAGGGCCCTTACTGGTAGTAACTTACAATACAGTGATGATCCAGGGATACAGTATGTCTGATCACCAGCATGGATTTTTGAATCTTTCCCCACAAAACTATATATTAATCTGCTCAACTCCCTCTGCTCTATAGCATGCTGCTGGCAGACTACACTCCATTTGGTGGTGCTATTTTTTTTTTTAAAGTGGTTGTGCAATGTAATGATTTTGATGAACTATATGGAGGATAGATCATCAATAGTGTTGAGCAAGTCGATGTCCACATGAAGACAAATAAATTCTCATGCTTCGTGGTAGTGAATCGATTTAACCTCAAATAGTGTAAAAAAATAATATCTTACTTACCTGATCCATTTGCTCATGACAGGCTGACCGCCGCCATCTTGCATGAAGATCTCACACAAAATCCCGTATGACATCACCACGCCAGCTGGATTGATGACGTCATCATGGGCTGCGCGAGATTTCACGACAGATGTTCAAGCAAGATGGCGGTGGCCGTCCCGTCGCAAGCAAATGGTCAGGTAAGTATGATTTCATTTTTTTTTTATTTCCCTGACCCCAGTGGATCAGCTGCCAACTACACCGGGACTATCCCAGGAAATAGTGGTCTGGTTGCTAACCCACATGGAAGTGTCCATCCTTGTATAGGGGTTAATATCGGGGAAGTGCCAGAATAATTCCCTTATGGTTAGCCCTACGGTTACTTGGCACAATGGTTTCACACTAATCGATCTGTAATACACTTGTCTTATCAGATTGCTATTTTACCATAATTTATCAAAGGACACACCTTTAATCATTTTATAATATATTTACTAGAGATGAGCGAGCACCAAAATGCTCGGGTGCTCGTTATTCGAGACAAACTTTTCCGGATGCTCGGGTGCTCATTTCGAGTAACGAACCCCATTGAAGTCAATGGGAGACTCGAGCATTTTTTGCAGGCTCTGCCTAGGGAAGGCTGGGTGAAAACCTGGAAACATCAGAAAATTATGGAAACACCACAGAAATGGACAGGAAACAGCAGGGGCAGCATGCATGGATGCCTCTGAGGCTGCCTAATCCCACCATTACCCCAAATTCTCCTGCAACAGCCTGGTGGTTACCCTCATGGCAATTGTGCTCACCCAGACCAAGAAAGGCGAGGCACATGCCCATCACATGTTAGGGAAGCACCCAACTAGGTGCAACGAAGGTCCATCACCCATGCCCATGCTGGCACTGCTCTCCTATCCCCAGCCACACGATGCAGGCATAAGCCTGACACAGCATGGTGGTGACACCAAGAAGTGCCAAGTTAGATGAGGTAGCAGGTGATCCACCCAAAAATTTAGCCTGACACAGCATGGCGGTTACACCACCAATGACTTTCTGACTGAGAATGCAGTGAAATGGCTTTTGTTGAGCCTCCAAAAATTTTTTTCTTTTCGGAGTACATAAAGTCGACTCTCAGCAAAAAAAAAAATTTTTAAATGTCGGTACTTGCGCCTTCTGAAAAATTGTTTTGGACTGTCTGTTTGACGCCCCTGAAACATTGTTTTACAGTGTCTGTAGTTGTCACTGCGGAAAAATTGTTTGGAGAGAGGGCCTGTAGGTGGCCCTCCAGAAAAATTTTTAGAGAGAGGGCCTGTAGGTGGCCCTCCGGAAAAATTGTTTGGAGTGATGGCCTGTAGGGGGCCCTCCAGAAAAATTGTCGTAAAAGAGGGCCAGTTGGCCCTCTAAAAAATTGCGTTTTGGTTCAGCGTTATGCAAAGACGACAAGGAGGAGGAGGAGAAGGAGGAGTAGAGAAGAGGAATTGGATACATAAGTAATGCTAATCTTTAGCTGCTTTCCCCCGGAGGAGATTTGAATTCCGGTGAAATCCAGGCTTTGTTCATTTTAATAAGCGTCAGCCTGTCAGCGCTGTCAGTTGACAGGCGTGTACGCTTATCGGTGATGACGCCACCAGCTGCACTGAATACCCGCTCTGACAACACGCTAGTGGCAGGGCAGGCCAGCACCTCCAAGGCAGTTCAGGCCATGTGTCCAGCTTTGAAACCAAGTAGTTGTATGGAGCAGAATGATCGGTCCGGACATTGGTATGGTCAGCTAGGTACTCCCTCACCATCTTTCTGTAAAGCTCACCCCTACTCTGCCGAGACTGGGGACAGGTGACAGTGTCTTGCTGGGGTGACATAAAACTGGAAAAGGCCTTGGAGAGCGTTCCCCTGCCAGTGCTGGACAAGCTGCCTGCTCGCCTACTCTCCCCCGCTACTTGGCCGACAGAAGCACGCCCTCTGCCACTAGCGGTGTCAGATGGGAAGGATTGTTTCAGCTTGTGCATCAGGGCCTGTTGATATTGATTCACTCTCATACTCCTTTCTTCTACAGGGATGAGAGTGGAAAGGTTCTGCTTGTACCGTGGGTCCAGGAGAGTGAACACCCAGTAGTCGGTGTTTGAAAAAATTCTTCTAACGCGAGGGTCATGGGATAGGCAGCCTCCTCCAAGTCCTCCTCTTCAGCCCATACACGCTCAACAGTTAATAAGGACTGAGCACTGGTACCCTCTTCTGTCTCTCCGACATTCTCCTCCTCTTCCTCCTCATCCTCATTCCCCTCCTCCGATACGCGCTGAGAAACAGACTGGAGGGTGCTCTGGCTATCAAGCGACGTATCTTCCTCCACTGTCTCTTGTGACAAGCGCAAAGCTTCAGACTTCATGCTGAGCAGTGAATTTTTCAATAGGCAAAGCAGCGGGATGGTGAGGCTGATAATGGCGGCATCGCCGCTGACCATCTGTGTTGACTCCTCAAAGTTGGTCAACACCTGGTAGATATCAGACATCCACGTCCATTCCTCATTGTAGACTTGAGGAAGCTGACTGACCTGACTACCAGTTCTGGTGGAAGTTGACATCTGGCAGTCTACAATCGCTCTGCGCTGCTGGTAAACTCTGGATAACATTTAATTTAACGTGACATGCAGAATATATTTAACGTGACATGCAGAATATATCAGAGAGCAAACTCAGCCCCTGCTGACTGTGGCTATTTTCACTGCAACCCAGACAAATGTCGCACAGAGATTTTTCTAATGTAGCTGTATCAGTGAGAGCAAACGACCGTATTTTATTACGTGACGTACAGTATGGGTCACCTGGACAGAAAATACGGATTGTGGTTTGTGGTGACTGGCCAGCTGAACTGTGACACACAGAATGGTTCCACACAGCTGTATGAAATGGATTTGTATCACTGAGAGCAAACAAAAGGATTTTGTACTGTGACTTCCACTATCTATCAGTTAGACAGAAAGAAATCTTCTGCAGACTGTGCCTATTTCAATGAAACACAAAAAAAGTGTCCCACTTAGCTGTTTGAAATGGATGTGTGTCAGTGAGAGCCAAAAAATAAACTTTTTACAGTCTCCCTGCAAAATGCTGCAAATATGGTGGTAGCTGCACTACTAGTGCCAGCAAGCCCAGCCACAAGCAGAAAAAAAAGGGTCTTGTAGCCCTAACAAGGGCTGTTGGGTTCTTTTAGAATCACTCCTGCCTAACACAAATCTAGTAGAACACCCTAACACTCTCCCTGTATCACACTGCAGATCTGTCCCTAACGGCATCCAGGCAGCGACTGAGCCGAGCACCGCGGGCAGTCACTAGTATATTCCAGGGTCACCTGATCAGGCCAGCCTACCCCTGCTATCGACATGTAAGGGCCCCACGTGATGCTGGGTGTACCGCAGAGTCTCCTGGCTTGTGATTGGCTGAGTTTATAGCCACCAAAAATTCAAAAGGCGGGAGATGCCACTTCCTCGAGCATGGCGAGATACTCGTCCGAGTAGCGAGCACTTACGAGTACCCTAATACTCGAACGAGTATCAAGCTCGGACGAGTATGCTCGCTCATCTCTAATATTTACCTTTGTCTGGGGGTGGCTGCCATTACAATGAAATAAAGTGAATATGTGTATCTCATAATCAGAGCATTTTTGTGACAGAAGGTAAATTACAAAAGTGACTAATTTTTCTTACTGAATTATATTAACATTAAATGATGCCAAAAACCCCTTTTAAATTACATTAGTCATTAGATAAAAAATAAAATATAATGATGTTATATACATGACTGGAAATTGAATTCCTCTTATAGTCAGTTTATTATGATTCACAATGTCTTCATTAATTTACCCAATGATTTGTTTGTATTTCATCTGCAGCTTATGGCAAATGGCTAACCTTTCACTGATGTATAGTTTTACTTAATTTTCCTTTATATATTATATTAGCATTGTACTTATCTCCAGGTTGTCAGACAGTTTCATTTAAAAAAAATTTACATGGTTGAATTACTTGTGCAATTCACCCATAATTTTATTAATCTTCAAAAAACCATATGGACACCATCTGTGTTCTGTTTTTAGCAGACAGAATAAAGACAAATCTTACATTGATTGTCTACATAACTGATAATGACTGATTTTATTTAATTTCTTTTTTTTTTTTTGCTTGACCATTTAGCTATATATTTATTTTAGTTTAATGGCTAAAAAATATTCCCTTATTTTTCACTACCGCTGACAAGATGTGATTTTAGCAACAGAAATAACTTTAAAATGTACAGTATGGTTAGTTCACTACTGTGTATAATTCCAAAGCACCCATAATGTTCCCAATATAAGTCTTAAAAGTCCTGCAATTTTTTCATGATTAAGTGTCCCGCCAGCAGATTATCGCCTAGAAAATAAAGACTCATGTAAATGGAACAACTGCGCTTGAATTTTGTGGTGTAACAGCAATTAAAGAATAATGCCGGTTAAGTGAGGTTTAATCCCTAAAGTCACAAGATTGCTTCTAATTATGATTTTCTGGTATACAGAGTACATAAATGCTTTTTCCGTAAGAGCAGATTTTAGTGAGATAGCGTAATTCCTGTGATAAAGGGCAGCAGCAAGTTAATTTCTTTTAAAATAAGTCAGACCAGGTGGGAAATTACAGTTATGAGTATTTATATACATTTTCCCTATAAGTGACATGAGTTCATCTAAACTCATAAACTGTAGGGCTAGATAAAATGTGAAATTTAAGACATTTGCCTAAATTGTTAAAGAGTACCTTTCCTTATGGATGTAGTTCAACCTAGCGCAAAACAGAAATGTTATACCTTACCCAAATATTTAGGGCCAGATTTATCATTAAAATATGCCACTGCGTGATTGCAATTTTTTGTGCAATTTCTCCGCCAGCCTTACCACTTTCTCAAAAATGAGGTATGGTGGGGTAACTGGGAGGGGAGCTGGTGGCACCACCACATTTATCTTCATCTATGGCAGTTTTATGGTGTAGAAGAAAAGCACAGACTGGCATAGACATCAATATGGGAGATCGGACTGCCGGATTCTGTGCCTTATTTATAAGGAGGCGTATGCCTCTTCATAAATTAGGCACAGTATCCGGTAACATGTCTGGTTACAGCGGGCCATGATAAATCCCCCCTCATGTATTTTTTTTCATCCATTTACTACTTTCTGTAGATGTTCATTTCCTCTCTGTAACTGTGCAGAGTCTTTCTGGTGTCAAGTCAGAACAGTGCTGTGTGCTCTGAGCCAATCAGATGTTTCCCCTGCTGTTGCCCTCCCTCCAGTCTCATTAACAGATTTAGACAATGAGACTGAAGTGTCCCCTGCCCTCCACCAACTTGCTTTTCAAAGCATGAGTCTCACAAGACACTGAGGGGAGAGATACAGTATTTATTCAGTTTCCCACTTCTCCATTTCTAATATTTACTGCTTTACTTTAAATTGAACTTCTGGTTGGAGAGAATTATGAACATTAACAGTCAGAGGAAACTAGGCTGCAAGAAGATGCCACTTTCTCTTAATAAAATATATTTCAAATTTACAAGTTTCCACTTGCTACGCACATGTTGTAAAGAGAGGCTTTTTATTTGGTTCTTACCCTTTAACTTCATGAAGTTATTTAGTGATTGCTATACCTGGCCACATTTCTACAGTATGAGAAAACTGTACATGCGTACTAACCTTTAGGTGGGGCTAGGAAGGGCCAGAAGAGTAGAAAACACTTACCTGGTAATTTATCAAACAGACATACTCCTAAATTTAGCATAACTCTGGTGCAAATTGCGTCACAAAGGTCCTCAGAGCCCCATTCTGTGACTTTTCCCCTGCTCACACCAAGTGTAAAAAAGCGGGCGTGGCATGGAAGGGCCCACCATGTTTACCATTTTCTATGCATGTTTTGGAATAGAAAATGGTCTAAATGTAAGACAGCTAGGAAGCTCTGTTATATTTAGAAGTGGCAGAGAATCCACCAAAGTTATATAAAGGCCAGAGCCTCTTCTTAACTCCAGAGGATCCCCCACCAGGTACAGTATAGCAGTTATTAAGACTAGCGCCTAAAATGCTGGTCTTAATAAACGTGCCCCTTAGTTTTAGAACAGAGAACTCAGCTCCATTGAAGACATTATCTGTTATGTTCAGGGATCACTAGAACCCCTGAACATATAGAAACATAGATTGACGGCAGAAAAAGACCACCTGGTCCATCTAGTCTGCCCTTTTATTATCCTTTTATTGTTATCTTAGGATAGATACATGTTTATCCCAGGCATGTTTAAATTCAGTTACTGTAGATGTATCAACCACCTCTGCTGGAAGTTTGTTCCAAGCCTCTACTACTCTTTCAGTGAAATAATATTTTCTAATGTTGTTCATGATTTTTCACCCAACTAACCTCAGATTGTGCCCCCTTGTTCTTGAGTTCAGTTTCTTATTAATAACTAGTGTTGAGCAAGCACCTCTGTGCTCGTATGCTAAGGTGCTCTGGCCGAGCACTAGCGGTTGCTCGAGTGCTCGGCCGAGCACTCGATAAGCATACAGAAAACAGACAAACAGATCCAGAGTAGGCCACAAGATATGCTTTGTTAAACAAATGACCAGACCCAAGTGTGTTATTCCGGTGCTCACCTTTAATCCCTATACAGGGATCTGGTCTTTGCTGCAGTTCAGTGACCGGACGGCTGCCTCCTAGGATATGCTTGGTAACAAGGAAACAGACACTGGTGCATAACACCAGCAGTCCAAGCAAGACATAAAACCAGGAACACAGCAAACAAGCAGGAACCCAAACAAACATGAAACATAAGACACTGTTCAGACGTAAACCAAGTAACAGGAACAAATCCAAGCACATAATAAGGAACCCATGTGGAACTGGATACAAGGGGTATGGTGCTCACTGACATGACAAACTCACAGACATACAGACATAGTCAGGGTATAGATACATAGAACATTGTGAACACAGGCAAACCAGTACATGCATACAACATAGAAACATGCCTGGACCCCATGTGGAACTGGGTGCGTGTCAGTCACAGAAAAGCATACATTGTTATTACTTATATTTTTTTTATTGATATTTCTTTTTGTCATCACAGAATAATAGACTACAGATGGTAATTTCTAATCTAATGGTAGAACCGTGGTAACACGTATGCCAGTAACACTCACTGCTAGAAACAATTGCTTAAGAATAATTTACTGTACTTCATAGGGATATAATCTTTATAAGTAATCTTTTTTCTGCTTAATTTAGACAAGACTATATCTCGACACATTCAATCAGGTAATCTGAAATACAAAGAAGACTCATCAAAACGTCTTTCTGGAAATAGATTTCAAGAAAAATACATTGTATTGAGAGAAAGGAAACTTCTTATCTACAAAGACATAAAGGTAACTATTTCAGTGTTTTTGCTTTTTAATTGCAGAATACTGCATTTTTATTGTGAGCCTCCTTTCTAAAAAAAAATGTCAGTGATGATCACAGTTTGAGAAGCTTAACTAAACTTTATGCAATTAACATTATATGTAATATAGAGAAGAGATAATTTCTTGAAATGCATTTTCTATTTGTCAAATCTTTGAAAAAAATTACATTCAGTTCTGAATCAATTGTACTCGAATCATAAGAGCTCCAATTGGCCTGAAAAATGGTATATGACATGTAGTTTAGTTATTGCAGTACAAAACTTTGACTAAAACCACAGGTATCTTGACGCAATACATAGCGTTAACTGAAACTGGTATAATAATGCAGTTACTGCAGCACAATGCATTCACTAAAACTGTGGGTATCTTGATGCAATACAATGTAGTTATTACAGTGCAACACATTCCTTAAAACTATAGGCATCTTGAAGCAATGCATAGAATGCGGCTGCTATATTAGTGATGTTATAATAGTATAACATGTTCACTAAAACTACATGGTATCTTGATGCAATACAATACATAGAATTATACTGCTACATTATAGAAAGTATTATAGTTAAACATGTTAACTAAAACTGCATGGTATCTTTATGAAATACAATGCATTAACTAAAACAGGTATATTAATGCAGTAATTTTAGCACAATGTTTTCACTAAAACTGTGGGTATCTTAATGAGGTACAATGTGTGGAAAGAAACTGCCATATAAATGCAGTTATTGAAGTGTAATGCATTCACTAAAATTGTAGGGACGCAATACAATTGCGATTGGGATTAAACTACTATATTAATGTAGTTATTGAAGCACTAAGTATTGCTGAGTGAATCAAAGTCAAATAAATAGTCTTTGATCCTAATTTCAGGAAAATTTTGATTAGTCACAAATCAGAATTTCCTTGCACTTCCTGGTAACACATATTTTTTCCCCCCTAAAATAGCGGCTACACGTTACAAAGTGAAATAAAGAAGCCTGGGAATAAGACATGACCCATAATGCCATGCAGCCAGCCAATCAGCAGATAGCTATCCCCTGTAATTTTACAGCCTTATAAAAACCTCAACCTATATGGTCACCCTCATTTCACTGTGAAATGAGCATAGGGAGAGATGTGGCAAGCACTGGGGATAGTCTTTTAGAAAGCTTTTAATTATAAAATATTGGATAGGGAAAGTGCAGGGACAGTGTAGGGAGATTATATATATAGATTTTAGACACTGTAGGGAGACCATAGGGAGAGCATAGAAAGACTGCAGGGACATCGCAGGCTCAGTATAATCACCCTGTGCATCTAGTTCACCTGCTGTGACATTTATAATTAATCTGCTCTGTTATACATAGACTTATTGTATTAAACTAAGCATTAAATGGAGTCTTTCACCTGTTTTCCACCAATATAACTAAGAGCACTACCCCAAAGAAGATTGCAGACACATCCCAGACATACCTGTGTGCACTTTTTGTCTGTTTTTCTGCAGGAAAACAGTTCCCAAGTGCCCAGCTCTGCTGCTGCAAGTGCTCAAAGCAAACCAGACTGAAAAGGGGAGGGCTGATTTAGCTGCTCATATCTTGGGATTGGTAGCAGATAGAAAAATGGTCTGACCTTTGAAAGCTATCATTCCAAGCTTTCAAATTATACCAAAATCATAGCATTATATCCAGTATATCAGAACATATAGCTGTTAGAAATCCATTCAGGAGAGAAAGCCGTTTTTAGTTTCACTTTCAGCTGGGCACTTGAGAGCTGTTTTCCAGCAGAATAAAAGTACTTTTTCTGAACATGTAATACAGACACAAAGTGCACACAGGTATGTCTGGGATGTGTCTGCAATCTTCTGTGCGGCAGTGCTGTTCGTTATATAGGTGAAAAACAGGTGAAAGACTCCCTTTAACAGGCAGTCTAATATTTAGGCATGTTTATGTATCTAGTTCACCTGCTGCGCCATTCATACTTAGTTACATAGTTGCATTACTTATTCAGTTACTGTACACTATGGTCAACATATAGTTGCCTGTGCCCTCAAAGAGTAAGGGCAGTGGCAAAAATGTTGCCGTAGCAGGCAGCAGAAGAAGGGTGGTGGTAGCAGTAGCCATAGGAACAGGTCAGAGCTGCCAATCGCTCTTCAACAACATCTCAGTTGACAACAGATATACATAGCCAGAAAATGGTGGGTTCCTCTGACACCAAACGTAGTTGGCACGGCCCAGGAACAACCTCTGTGCCCTCACCTGTCCTGCAACTGCCACTTTCCTTTGTGGCTATTTCTGCTCAGGAAGTAATAAATGCTGCCAGCTCTACTCTGCTTTTCAGCGAGGACGAGCTTTGCGAGGAGAGTTAGCAGCTACAGGCCAGCACAGATTTGGAGGAGGTCCACTTCATTCTCCCATAGGTGTTAAACTAGTGATCAGGACAGTTGGGTGGTAGCACGTGTTGCGAGTGTTCAGAGACATGGCCATGAGACTGATGAGGGTGACATACGTGATGAACAGACAGGAGTGGCTGATGCTGTAACTGATCAGACATGGGAGCCAGGTGAAGAGGGGGCATCATCATCAGGGGGTGAGGGTAGCAGCTGGCCCATGAGACAGCAGCAGGGTGGCAACATGCTGATGAGCCAGCGGAGTGGAAGCAGTGTGAGATTTGGAGCCAAACATGACTGGGGAAGAATGTATTCTACTCTGGAGCCTACCTGTCAGGAAACAGCTAGCCATGCATGGGTTCATAGAGGCAATGGCAGCAGGCAGTCAGCACAAAGTGGTGGGGGGAAAATGCCATACTCGGCAGTGTGGGAATTTTTTTTATCAAGTTGCTGGAGCATATTAGCATGGTGATATGCAGGATATGTGGGGAGAGGGTGAAGCATAGCCAGGGTGCTAATTTTGGCACCATGGCCCTGCGTCAACACATGGAGTGTCACCATAAAGTGGCCTGGGAAAACTGTGGCACAAATGTAGTGGTACAGCTTAAAGGGGTATTCTGAACTTAGACAATGGGGGCATATCGCTAGGATATGCCCCTATTGTCTTATAGGTGCGGGTCCCACCGCTGGGACCCGCACCTATATCCAGAACGGAGCGGGGAGCGCTGCGCCTGGAGGACCCTGGGTTTCCGGGGGTCTGGCCACCACCAGGCGCAGGTCCCCGCTCCGTTCATAGAAATGAATGGGAGCCAGGCCGTGCATGCACGGTGCGCTCCCATTCATTTCTATGGAGCCAACGAAAGTAGCCGAGCCAGCGCTCGGCTATTTTCGGCAGCCCCATAGAAATGAATGGAGGGCGGCTGCGCATGCGCAGTGCGCCCTCATTCAGTTCGGGGGCTCCGTTCTGGATATAGGTGCGGGTCCCAGCGGTGAGACCCGCACCTATAAGACAATGGGGGCATATCCTAGCGATATGCCCCCATTGTCTAAAATGAGAATAACCCTTTAACACATCAAACGCTGCATCTCCCAACAGCCGGCACCGATTCTCTAGCAGTCAGGGCTCCTGAACCTCTGAAGAAGGAAGCTATCATTCCTTCCCTTTCACTATTGCTCCTGATGCTCCCCCTTCTCATCCTCCTTGTCACGCTTTTCACCAGCAATCGATCACTGACGTGACTGCAAAAAGACAGCAGTATCCCTAAACTCATCCAGTGGTGCTGAAGCTGAATATGCACCTGGCCAAGTTGCTGATACTTCAGTCCCTCTCTTTCCATATCGTAAACATTTCAGAAAACTGATGGCTTTTGCCCACCCAAGGTAGAGAGTCCCAAGCCATCATTACAACAGCACAAGATAGTACATGGCAGCAGGAGAAGATGGCAGCAGAGGCAGCAGGTGTGTGGCATCAGGTGGATGGCATCATCAGAATAGTGGCTGAAGCACTGGCCACCTGCTTCAGCCACAAAGTTTTGGTTTGGCAGGCAGAATGATCTAGTCTGATGCATTGGGCACTGGCGTGTAGAAATACTAGCTAATCCATGCCTCATTTATCTTCACAAAGGTCACTCTCTCAACATTTTGGGCAACATTTTGGGCAGAAAGGCGAGATCTCCTTAGGGTAATGTCCCCTGCCGCTTATCCAGGGCAAACTAGGCCAATTGCAGCCACAAATCAAGGTCCACGGTGTTTTATCAAGAACAAAGTCAGTGTAGCCGTCTACAAGGAAATTTAAGAGCACTTCATGCTTCCCTCTGCCGTCAAGCTTTTTGGAGATGGAATTTTTATTTTCCAACAGAGTTTGGCACCTGTCCACACTGCCAAAAGTACCAATACCTGGTTTAATAACCACAGTATCACTGTGCTTGATTGGCCAGCAAACTCGCCTGACCTTAACCCCATAGAGAATCTATGGGGTATTGTCAAGAGGTAGATGAGAGACACCAGACCCAACAATGCATACGAGCTGAAGGCTGCTATCAAAGCAACCTGGGCTTCCATAACACCTCTGCAGAGCCACAGGCTGATCGCCTCCATGCCACGCCGCATTGATGCAGTCATTCATGCAAAAGGAGTCCAAACCAAGTACTGAGTGCATTTACTGTACATACTTTTCATTTTGTCAACATTTCTGTGTTTAAAAAAAAATTACAGTTGGCCTAATATAATATTCTCATTTTCTGTGATAATGACTTTTGGGTTTTCCTTGGTTATAAGCCATGATCATCAACATTAACATAAATAAACACTTGAAAAAGTTCACTCTGTTTGTAATGACTATAAAATATATGTGTTTCACTTTTTGAATTTAATTACTGGAAAAAAGCTTTTTGATCATATTCTAATTTATTGAGATGCACTTGTATATTGAATTACCGTGCCTCAGTATTAAAAGGTGGACTAATATATCACCATCTGCATCTTGTTCAACTGCTGACACATTCGCAATTAATCTGTTAGTTTATACAGAGAATTGTTGTGCCTCAGTATTAAACGGCGGTCTAATATATCACAGTATTAAAGGACAGTCTAATATATAGCTGCTTTTATCTTGTTCAACTGCTGACACAATCCACGGTAATCTGTTAGTTTATACATAGAATTACTGTGGCTAAGTATTAAACAGCGGTCCAAAATATTGCTGTGTGCATTTTGTTGAACTGCTACCACATTCCCAGTTAATTTGTTAGTTTATATATAGAATTATTTTGCCTCAGTATTAAAGGGCGGTCTAATATATTGTCGTGTTTATCTTGTTCAACTGCTGCAACATTCAGTTAATCTGTTTCATTACTGATACAGTTATTGCAGACTATGGACTGTGGCCAACAGACCGCTTACTGGGCACTCCAAAGGAAGGGGCATTGCCAAAAATGTTGCTGTATCTGGCACAAGTAGCAGCTTAAGAAAGGGTGGTGGTAGCAGCAACAGGCCAGAGCTGCCACTGTTATCCAGTAGTCGTGTTTTAACCAATAATACAGCTGTACTAGAATAGTTGACTTGCTCTTCAACATCATCTTAAGTGACAACAGATACACACAGCCAGGAATCTGTAGCTTCCTCTGACAACACACTTAGTTGGCATGACCCAGAAACTTCCTCTGTGCTCTCACTTGTCCTGGGAAGAGCATGCCACCGGCTCTGCTCTTCAGTGAGGATGAGCTGTAGTCAGCAGCTACAAGCCAACAAAGACTTTGAGGATAGGTCTGCTGTGGTCTCCTCTAGGCGTCCAACTAGCGATGATATATTTGGGTGAGAGCACGTTTAGCGAGAAGTCAGGGGTGTGCACAAGAGACAGGTAAGGGTGACACAAGTGACGACCAAACAGATGTAGAAGATGATGTAGCTGATCACAAGTGGGAGCCAGGTGAAGAGGGGGCATCGTCCTCATCAGGGGACGAGGGTGGCAGTGAGCCCATGAACCTGAAGGGTGAAAGAGTGCCTGTGAGATAGTAGCGTGGAAGCAGTGGGAGATCTACAGCCAAATGCTGGAGGGATACACCGCTTGCTATTCAAGAGAATACCTGTGAGGAACATACTAGCAGTGCACTGGTTCATAAAAGCATCAGCAGACAGGCATCACGCAGTGATGGAGGGAAAATTCCATACTCAGCAGTGTGCGAATTTCTCAACAAGTTGCCTGGGGGACATTAGCATGGAATGAAAACAAAAAACAGGTAAATTGGAAGTGCCTGCAGATTTTAGACTGGTAGTTTACATTATCACATTATAATCGTCCCCTACACTAGACCATTTTTCCATTAGACACTGGAAGACCTACATATCCACCCGTATTCACAGTCCAATACAGAATGACATTCTGCAAGACACCTTTCTGCCTGCTGCAACACTGATTGACTCATCCAGGCTGTCTGTTGACCTATGAGCCAATCAGGGCGAGCACCCCTCACTTCCTCTTAGGGTCATGTGAGCATCTTCTTCCTCCCTAGTGCTTTAAATGTGTAGTAAAATGGTGCT
Organism: Rhinella marina; assembly: GCA_900303285.1. Classification (NCBI taxonomy): domain Eukaryota; kingdom Metazoa; phylum Chordata; class Amphibia; order Anura; family Bufonidae; genus Rhinella; species Rhinella marina. The sequence goes on along the minus strand of ONZH01006836.1, from coordinate 61,860 downwards.
GGGCGCCGTTTACTGGATTTGTCCAAAGAAAACCTGAAAAGATTCAGGTTTGAATGCCAGACTAAATTTTGCATAGTTTGTAATGAACCTGGTTCATTATGAACTGGCTCACTCATCTTTACTGCCTGCATAAATGTTTATTTATTTCATGTTGATGCAAATTAGAAAAGACTATAAGGCTCTTTCTTAGTATGGTAAAGCCAAACATTAAAATCTCAATGCTCCACATACACAATACTAGCACATGAGATTGCTCTCAAGTACTAGAGCAGTTTTTCTACATTTTCTATCTGCTATTTTTTTTAATACAATGCTTCTGGGGGTAAGGGATTCCATCTATAAACCTGATTTCATATAAAGTAGTTTTTCATGTTCCTATATTAGGTATCTCACTGTGTCCTACTGAGGTCACAGTCCTTTATGTGTTCTTGGATATTAAACCTGTTAAAACTTTATTACCAAGGGTACATTTTAGTTAAGTTATATATATTTAAATGCATTAAACATGCACACCCCATGGCAACACTTTATAACATGCACATTGATCAATGTGTGCATTATGTATCCTTAACTTTTATTAAAGGGCATGATGAATGAAATTGCTCTCAACACTGTTTCTGCAACAGGATGATCTCAAGAGGTTGTGGATATTGAAAAAGTATAGGTAGTTTGTATAGAAATTTTCAGAAAAAGGATTTAATAACAATGCTGAAATGTAGTATAGAGTCCATTAGTTATTTGTTAGTAGTTGTCTAGTTAATGACCTTGTATATTGTTTAAAATAATTTCTCATTTACTGAATAGTATACTTTTTAATATTAATTCAGGGTTTCAAAAGAGAGCATGGAACTTTGAAGACCAATGTAGCCACTGAATGATTATATTTATTGGTTTAGACAATAGGCAGTTATACAATTTTGTAATACATAAGTATGTACAATTTTGCTTGCAGACCTTTGTTATATTCACACAATAGCATCTCTCTAAAATAATTTAAAATAAAGGTATGGCCTACTTTAGTCCTGTAAAATGCATCCGTAGAAGAATAGGATTAAAGATGGCTTCAGTCATATGACCTCTACCATTCAATTAACTGTCCAGATATCTAACAGGTGAATAGCAGTTTATTGAAATGCAGAATATATGTATACAGTATATACAGTACTACTGTTTTCCTTATCATTGGAAAAAAGCAAAGTTTTCAAAAATGTGATTTGGATGATTTGCCAAACTTTCCATAAAAATTTGATTCTATATGAATTTATTTGTGATGAAGCGCGTTAAAAATCAGCTATTTCCTGGCTGCAGAGAGCTTGCATATTGCTGTACAACACTGTGCATTGCAGAAACATGCATAGCTAGTCCACTGTGGTAGTGAAACGGTTACTGTGTGTCGCTCTTAGAATCACTTCACACTTCACTTATCTGGTCAAACTGACCAAATTACTTAAAGGGAACCTGTCATCTCCGAAACACCCCCTGAACTAGAGTAAGCAGTGTATAGTGTAAGTGATGCTGAATCCGAATATGTAATTTTTATCTTCGTATTCACTTGCATTCTGACGCTGTGCTCTGACAAACCAGCAGTAAAATGCACTCACTGGACTCCAGTGCTCACTCACATAATGGAGAGGACTCAAAGAAGAGTCCAGTGAGTGCATTTTACTGCAAGTTTGTGGGAGCACAGCTTCGGAATGGAAGTGAGTATGAAGATAAAACTTTCATAATCGGATTCAGCATCACTTACACTATACAACACTTACTCTAGTTCAGGGGGTGTTTCGGAGATGACAGGTTCCCTTTAAGTGTGAACAGGACAATGTTAGCATCAGGTATAAAGAACCATGTAGTGGCCCAAGATTGTACTATAGAGTGAAAATACGCACTCATTTTACACCATCAGCTGATTTCACATAGATTTCTACAGAACCTGTTGTGTTACACGCTGATACAAGTGGTGGCCCCATGACAGAGTGGAGACGTCACTGTTTATTGTTCCCTTTTTCTGAACCGTCACAAGAAAAACCCCAAAAAGACAGATCCTGTCTTTTGAGCGTCCACCTTCACACGGTCAGCAGTAGTGCATTCAAAACAGAGATGACACATGATTGGAATATTTGCATGTCTTCTGTGTTCTGTAGCCACTCCTGCTTTCAGTTTCCAAATCATGAGCATATCCTGATGCAAAATAAGGACTGCAAAATATGGATGCTCCAAAGACAGGATCTGTTGTGTTAATCATTTTTCTGTCCTTTTGATGGCCAAACAGGGACACTAGTGGCTCCGTCACAGAGTGGGGAGGATGGCAACCGCATGAGGAGTCAACACAGTGGCCCAGTTACAGAATGATGAGGGTGGCAACTGCATGAGGAGTCAACACAGTGGCCCAGTCACAGAGTAGGGAGGTGGGGGCAACAGCAGCGACAGTAACAACACAAGATGGTGGGTGGCAGCATCAGAATAGTGGCTGAAGCAGGCTGCCAGAAAAAAACTTTTTTTTCTCAAAGTTTTGGTGTGGCACCTAGAATTATCTGGTTTGATGCATCAGGCACTGATATGTGGAAATCCAGTCTGGTCAATGCCTGATTAATCTGCCACACTACTGGCTGAGCAGCAAACTTTTCAAGGGCAAACTTGACCAGTTGGGGCCACATCAAGTTTGGCTCCCCAGTAGTCCAGGGGATCTTGAATGTGGGGTTGCAGGGTGAAGACAAGTATGCCACCACCTGCTGGTTCAGGTTCTGCTCCATGTCTTGCTGCAGCAGCCATGGCAGTGGAACGTGCGTGCAGAGAGCCCTCCCGGTCATATGTTCGTGAGGATGGGCAATGACCCACATAGGCAGCGGCAAACTGACTGCATACCATAGAAGGTCTCAATAGTAGTTCAGTTTATCCTCCCTCTCAGCGAGTGTAAAAAAAAAAAAAACATTTTGGAACAGTAGCAAGGGTCTAACATGGTCGAGAGCCAGTAATCATCCCTCTGCCGAATACTATTAATACGTCTGTCACTATGCAAGCAACTCAGCATGCATCTCTCCATTTGCACAAGGGACTCAGAGGGATTCCCTGCCTTCATCTCCACTGCATACTGCCATAATGTGTCGGGCTATCTGTCGGACCTTCTTCATTTCCCTCCAGCTCCTCCTGCTCCTCTCCTGTCACTTCCTAGCAGATGCTCCTATTTAAACTGGGAACTACAGAATTCTTTGTGCAGTTTCGAGATGTATAGGATCTGTGATGACATCATCACAGCTCCTTTAGCTTTCTCCACTGATGATAGGGATACTATAGTGGGACTGGACAGTAATGACTGAAATTAGGGGCAGGGCCTTTGATTCACTATGGGTCCCTTTTCTCCAGGGGCACAATAGCAGCTGTGTGGTCTTCCTCTATTGGAGGTACGCCACTGGCAACCATTATTCCAATATTACCATGTTAATGAAAATAGTCATAAAATTGAAACTTACTTTAGATGGGTATCCCCATCTAGGACATTGAGAGCATATAGTTAGGATATGCCATCAATGTCAGAGATAGGTGTGAGTCCCATGTCTGGGTTGAACTACTATCTCCAGAATAGGCCCACCAAAGTGAAGCAGGCAAGCAGCCAAGCATGTTTGGCCACCTCCTGCTCAGCATTATGGGTGTTCTGAAAATAGCCAAGCATCGGCTAATGCTGAGTAGTAGAGCAGATGCTATATTCTATGCACATCAGCCCAATTGGTAAATTCTTTTATTCTTTAGAGACAGTGTATAAGGCAGTGGAAAATGAAATTTAGGCCTTTATTTCAGCATTGCTTTCCCTATTAGGTAAGGTCAAGTAAACTGTCAAGATGCATGCCATGTATCGTTTCTTGAAACCCACATGAGGTAGAAAACTAACAAGGAGGAGACCCATAGTACTGTAGTTGCACGGTCAACTTCTCTGGCATGTATGTAAGCCTTTACTGTGGAGAGTGCAATAGTGATTAATGGTTGCAAGCAACATATAAACACAGAGGATTATTAAAATAACATGACTACTATGTAAATAATGCAATAATGTTATGTATGTATTTTATTTTAGAGCATCAAGCCTGATAAAGAGCTACCTATGATGCCATGCAAGGTCTACCTAGGAGTGAAAAAGAAACTAAAACCACCAACAAGGTTTGTAAAGCAGATACTTTCTAGTAGTGTAAAATAGAACACAATATAGTTGATCTTGTTCTAAGACAAATACTTATGCTAAAAATGAAAAAAAAATATTCATTTACAAATTAATCACAACTCACATCATCTGTATGATCCAATAAAACATAATTCTAAGACTGGGGGTCTGTGTCTGCCACCACCTCTCTTTTCCCAGTGGAAACAGGTGCTGGAGTGTTCACCTTCCCTCCTGTGATTTTCCTCCAGCAGTGTGTGGCCATCAGTCTCCCCCTGCTTACTCCCGATATGTTCAGCCACCAGAGAAATGCAGCTCCATCCACCACAAGTGGGCTGAAGCCAGCTGCTCACCTTTATTCCTCTTCCACCCACGCTTCATCTGGCTTTTAAAGCGCCAGAGCAGGGTATATTAGACACCTCTTTCCCTGAGCAACATAGTAAAATAGTAACATAGTTTATGAGGTTGAAAAAATAAATATGTCCATCCAGTTCAGCTTGTTATCCCACAAGTTGATCCAGAGGAAGGCAAATAAACCCATGAGGTGGAAGCCAATTTTCCTTATTTTAGGAGACAAAAAATTCCTTCCCAACTCCAGTCAGGTAATCAGAATAACTCCCTAGATCAACATCTCCAGAAATCTTATTATACCTGTAACCTGTAATATTATTACATTGCAGAAATGCATTCAGGCCCCTGTTGAACTCGTTTAGTGAGTTCAACATCACCACCTCCTCCAGAAGAGAGTTCCATAGTTGAACTGCTCATACAGTAAAGAATTCTCTTCTATGGCTGTGAAAATTTAATTTCCTCGAATAAAATATTGTGTAAGCCCCCATATTGTATAAGGGATAACACAAAAAAAAGAATCCCAAATTTTAAGCATTTTCTCCTGGACACGGCAACACCCCATAAGTGGTTGTAATCTGCTGGTTTGGCACACGTCAGGGATCAGAAGGGAAGGAGTGCCATATTTTTTGGAGAAGAGACTTTGCTGGAATGGTTTTCAGATGCCATTTCACATTCGAAGGGACCCTGAGGTACCTATAGATTGGTAACCTCCAAAAAGTGACCACATTTTGGAAACTATACCCCTCAAAGAATTTATTGAAGGGCGTACTTACCATTTTGACCTTATCAGTGTTTCATAGAATTTAGAAACATGTAGCTGTGAAAATTAAAAATGTAATTTTCTCCAATAAAATGTTTCATAAGCCCCTCCCGCCATTTTTCATTTTCACAAGGGGTAACAGAAAAAAAGCATTCCAAATTTTGTTAAGCATTTTCTCCTAAACAAGGCAATACGGCACGTGTGGTAGTAACTTGCTGTTTGGGCACACGGCAGAGATCAGAAGAGAAGGCAGCTTATGGTGGGGAATGGAAAACCATATGGTTTTTAGAGGCAGGATTTTGCTGGAAAGGTTTTTGGGTGTAAGCTCCCCATTTTTAATTTTCACAAGAGGTAACATGAGAAAAATTACAAAATTTCTACTGAATACGATAGCACACCATATGTGATCATAAACTGCTGTATGGGCACACTGCAGGACTCATAATGAAAAAACATTGCACATGTCTCTCAGATAACCACTTAGGAATTTGGCTCTCTCAGTACACTGGGGGTTGGGGGTTTGTGTATCTACCTAATTCACTACAAAGAAAACTTTATTACACAGAATATTAAAGGTAATATAAAAGAGACAGAATCTGTAGTAAAAAATACCCTTGCAAAATAGTTGTGAATCCCTCAATTGTATTGCTTTGTGGGAGGTTTTCCTGCCTAAATGCTGTGTACCATCTCTGATACCATCACAAAGGAGGACAGGGGCTGCTGCATAAACGCTCTGGCTCCTCCAGTCCCTGCCAGAGCACACCTGGATGACCACGCATCTGAAGGGTTAAAAGCATTACCCCCTGTCGCAGACATTAGTGCCGTTTATCTGCTTTTTAAAATGGCACGGCATGGCTGCCATGGTGCCCTCTGCATATGCCAGCGGGCTCCATTTTTAAATGCCCGACCACCTACGTAATTTTACTGTCGGTGGTCAGGGAAAGGTTAACTTCCAAGCCTTCACACTGATATTGGGCCACCATGCAGGAAGAATATGATTAGGCAGAGTGGCTTGGGTATACCTGATTTATAGCGATTTGTGACAAATTAATTTGCATCAAATAAAATTTCTTGGAGAATTTAGGCTAATCGGCCAAATCGAATTGCTCAAGACTTCGCTCATCTCTAATGATAAGTGTTTGATTCCAGATGATGAAGAGATTGTAGTCTACTCTCAGCTGTAATTTTTTTGTTTTGAGTCTATACAAGAATTCAGCCTCATGATATAAATGAAAAAAATTAAATTCACAGAGATGTTGAGCATATTGGGAAAATGATGATTGCATAATTTAATTTGTTGTGCAGTGATTGATAGTATAAATGTATTGCCCACCAGTGAGTGATGTATAAATATACAGTCACCTCATTATTACCACTCCTGCACCCCTTTCTATCCACAGACAATACCCAGAGCTGGCAACCTCATTGATGTCAGGATGTAACCTTTGACACCTGTGCAAATTGACTTTACATTCCTGTATTATACTCTGTACTATACCTAAGTACTGGAATTACATTTTATTTTATTTTACAGGTTTGGCTTGACAATTTGTTTAGAAAAACATCAATGGTAAGAACACATTTTGAAGATATGATACTGATCTTTTTAGCTTTAATTACATTTACTCTTCACATGAAGTACTGTGAATGAGGAGAAATAATTGAGCTAAAATGGACTTTGGAAAGAGCAAACAGTAGATTTCTGCTGGGCTCCAAATAGTCTACTAAATTACAGTATGTTGTAATTAACAATCAGCACTGACCCGCATACAATTATTTGCAAGGTACTCTGAATTTCTGAAATTATGCAGGATTTCTTCTGATGGGTTGCACCCGGTCTTTCTGCTGAGTGTATTTCTGCTGACAGGGGTGCACCTAGCCTTTCTTTTGTGTGGAATTCTGCCGACAGGAATGCTGAAATGGTGGGGATGGGATGCATATGCTTCCATTCCCCACCATAAGCTGCCACTCCCATAAAAGCAGGTTAGCTGCAGCATGAAGCAAGATGCTCATCTCGCCTTATGACAGGTGAGGTCCTGTTTCTTCTTCTAATTAATTCCCCCAAATAAATTTTTTTTGCATTGTTTAATTCACTAATCCTTAAAGGGTTTCCGTCACCAATTTTTACCCTATACAACAGGATGACATTTGCAATGTGCAAATGTCACCTGATGCCAAATATGTTAGGGATTTTATTCCTACTGTCCCCGTTTTTGTTAAAATTGAACTTTTATAATATGTAAATTAGCCTCCTAGGAGCAGGGGGGGGTGGTAACCCTGCTCCTAGAGGCGCCGTTTCCCCACCTTCAAAAACACCTCCTCTGTGATGATTGACAGGGCCAGGCAGCGCGCTCTATCTGCTGCCGGCCCTGTCCATGCTCAAAACCCTGCGCTGTGCATCCTTCATTTGGTGCAGTGAGGAAGCCAGGAGCCCGACAGCCTGCTTCACTCACTGCGCCTGCGCCGAATGAAAGACGCACAGTGTAGGCGCGGAATTTTAAGCACGGATAGGGCCGGCAGCAGATAGAGCGTGCTGCCTGACCCTGTCAATCATCACAGAGGAGGCGTTATTGAAGGTGGGGAAACGGCGCCTCTAGGAGCAGGGTTACTGCCCCCCCTGCTCCTAGGAAGCTAATTTACATATTATAAAAGTTCAATTTTAACAAAAACGGGGACAGTAGGAATAAAATCCCTAACATATCTGGCATCAGGTGACATTTGCACATTGCAAATGTCATCCTGTTGTATTGGGTAAAAATTGGTGACAGAAACCCTTTAACTGTATCTGTATGGGGCGAATTGTTGTTTTTTATGGCACCATAATACAGTATATGTGGATTCACTTTAAACCTTTTATGAGGGGAATGGATAGAAAGCATTCTGCTATTGTTTTTTACATTTTAAATTTTGTCCTGTGTTCCATAAATAAGGTTTAAACTTTATTATCTTGATAAGTATGATTATGGCAATACCAAATGTAGTTTTTTTTTACTTGCAATTTTTGCAAAATAAAGGGACTTCAGCAAAATTGACCAATAACAACACAGACCAATAACATTTTCACTTTTCTGCCAACTGAACTGCATGGTGGCTTGTTTTTTGTTGGTATCTCTGTAGTTTTTGGTACCTTTGTGGGGTACTTTGTGGGGTATTTTTGATTGCTTTTTATTCTATTTTTGGGGAGGCCAGATGAACAAAAACAGCAAGTTTACAATTACATTATGGGTTTCTCTCACTTTTTCACACCTTTTGCCTCCATTCTTTCCCTTCTGACCTGTAACGAAAAGCATGTTTACCTGGTCCCCACCCCTCAGTTCCAGCTCCTTTGGCTGTTTTTGCTATAATGTTGCTACTTTTGCTGCCATTTTTAATGAAGATTCAATAAACTACAATTGATATGGGAACCTCCAGTGCCCTTGATCATCTGCATATTACCTGATATATTACATATTACCCGATACCTGTAACTGATCCCATTTGCTCCTGAACAAGAGATGGTTCTTGGTGTTTATTATTTATTTTATTATATACATTTGCAGATTTGTAATGTATTAGACAAAATACACAACTACAGACTGTAGAAATTATCCTCCAGGTTTAAAATAAGGCCTTGAAGAGAATGTATGGAGAACAGTTTTTCATGACTATTTTAGCGTTTGATATTACAGTTCACAGATTCTAGCTATTCTGTTTTATATAATATTGATGACATTTGCAATATATTAAGTACATGTCTGCTATGTATTTTCTATTTTATAATTAAACTCTAATCTATTTACAGGTATCTGTGCTGTGACTCCGCTGAATCCCAGATGGAGTGGCTGATCAGTATTCTTAATGCACAGGTAACGTAGTGTTAGTAAGATCAATGCATACACATATTTCTGTGATTTTAAAGACACACATTTGTCTTTCTAGATATATTATACAAGCCATAAACCTGTTATCGAAGAGCCACAAATCAACCTGCTGGGAATGATTTTATGATTTGAGTATTAAAGCATCATGCATAACATTTGGCTAGAATTCAATCATGGCCAATAAAATTTATGATGAGTCTCAGGAATACTAATTAACTATCTTTCAGATTTACAGTAATGGAAATGGTGATGAAAAAAACATCCCCTTACTTAAAAGATGTGTACAGAAATATAAATTACTAAGGTTTTTTTCATAAATTGTAGAAATTTTTGTTCATTGACATTCTATTTTTGTCACCTTCATATTAAAAATTATCTTAGACAAATGCCAGATAAATCAATTAAAATTAATTATACCCTTCATATCTATGGTTTACTGTGCTGTGCTAGAAGAGTAAGTAAAAACAACCAATGAATAATAACTTTTGTTATGCTATTTTGCCACACACAAAAGCAAAGTTCCTAGCTCTGTTTAACAGCTTGGCAGTTAACAATGTAGGCATCATGGATTGTTGATGAAGATGCAGTATCCTATCAGTTTCCATGGATTAACAAATACCTCTGGTGGAAAGCAAAAACTTGTTGTTCATATATCCTTGTCAACGTAAGTTTTCTTATGTGAAGTTTAGCCCATTCAGCAGCAGATCATTCCACCTCACCATGTTACAGAAGACAGAGGTCTTTCTGATATCAATTGCTTCAATATTAACTGGGCTGCAGTTGCTAATCTGGTCACGGTCAAGGTCTACAAGATGACTTCACACTATCCCTCCCTGTTTCTCCTACTGTACTTCTCCTAGAATTCAGTGCCTGTGACTCTTCAGAAGTGTTCTTATTTAATTTAGTCCTCTGTTTTCTGCTCTCTTTTGAAGTTATCACCCTTAAATGGGTATTGCCATTTAAGACTTTTATGGTGTAGTTGCTTGGCTGGCCTTGGAGGAGTGAATGGAGTGAGCCCCGTATGCACAACTGACTTTACAAAAACTGCCGCCAGCAAACCAGGGCCAGGATCCTAGAGGTTGAAACCATATCTATCTTCTATGACATATCCTGTGATATACCATAAAAGTCCCAGGTTGCGATACCCCTTATATCAAGCTCCTCTTACTGTTATACGCCTGTCATTAAATGTCCGTCCACTTATCCATAGCCTGGCCACTGTCCCTGCTGCTTAACAGTTACCCTAATCAGTCAGCCAGATGACTTCACAGCCTAGTCATACAGCAGAAAGGAAGATCAGGATGCTGGAGCTCTTAAAATAGTAGCGATATTGACCTCAGCTACACCCACAGGTCCTCCCAAACTGCTAGAAACACTTTGAAATAAAACTTCAGGCTGTCAGCTTTAGAAAAATACAATGCAGGGATAAAATGTTTTCTATTTTGCCTGACAGTGTAGTGAATACAATTATAGCACAGAAAGTAAACCACATAAAAAGTCAAAACAATCTATAATTTGATGAAGAACTGTATTTACACCCTTGGCCAAGGTTCTTGGGTGAAATCTTGAAAATACTGTACATTTCCTTCCAAAAGAACCAACTTTGTATGAAAGGTCATGGTAGTATGCACAGGTATATGGTAAATGAAAGACTAAGTGAATGTTGGTTTTCGTACCTTCAGAACTTGTGGATAAATGAAAGACTAAGTGAATGTTGGTTTTGCTACCTTCAGAACTTGTGGATAGGCAGTATTAGTTTGGTAGAAGTCCAACTACTGGGACCCCAAATAATCATAAGATTTCTCCAAGTGAATGCAGTGACAGTCACACATTGCACATCATCAGTCCATTCAAATCAATGGGACTACTAAAGAGTAGTCTTCTAGTTCCTAGGTCGTCTTGCAAAAACACAAAATGAATGTGTCATCTTTAACGTTATGGCTTTTGGAGATAATTTAATCTCCAACTTGCTTAACACTTGCTTGTTCACAGTAACAGTAATTTTGACCAGAGTGCCCTAACTTGTGCATACCACTGTAAATGGGGCAGCAAAAGGCCCCCATATGGGGGGGGCACTTTTATTACCCCAAAAAGGACATCATGCCTCCCCCCAAAAGGAGGATTTCAGAGCACAACACTACAATACAATGCCCTTAAATAATATCCATCATCATATAGAACACCATTGTATACACACACTACTGGAAAATGGAAAAGATTTGGTATATGTAATGTTTCACAAGACCAAGGAGATAAACTATGTATCATCTTGGCTTTCAATGTTTTTTTTTCCCCCAAAGTGTTTCTTTCTCCTTTTTTGTTTATGTGCATAGCTTTTTATTTACGTATTATCTGGACATGTCAAGCTGTGGTATACAGCATGTTTGAGATACCGAACATACAGTTATTTAGTACATATACATCATCTTTGCTTTTTCTCATCTTTTAGTCACCAGACAGCACATAGTGATTTTCTTTTCTTTGAGACGGAACCATATAATTCAGAGAGTCAGAAAATTGTCAATTCGCTATATTCTTATTTATTTGATTTATAAAGCTAACAAAAGTAGATTTGTATTGATCTGGAAATTCTGCTGACAATTTTATTGCTATAATTCACTGTAAACCATATGTATATATTTTATACTACATAGCATCAAAAGAAAATTGAGACAGAGAAATGCGTTAATATCAGTTTGATTGCATGAAAGTATGTCGAAACAGCTATTTTGACATGGAATTGCATTCTGAAGAAAATCAGAAGCATTGGTGTGTGAGATTAATATACACTGCATATTTAAGTCTATTTGCTTAAATTTAGATAATTTAGATACAGCAGTTTTTCTTTCTAAGTGAAATGAAAAGTATCAGTTTCTCATAGTAATGTCTAAGTCAATTATCTATAGAACTACTGTGCATGTGACAAATGACCTAAATTCATTTGCATGCAATAATATCCATAGATTGCAAGAATATTGATGAATTTTGCTGAAACATTTAATCTCTCCTGGATAACTTTAGTGGGATGATCATGCTATTCTGAATATGCCAAAGATTTCAAAATAATGCAATATTATATTGACCTTGTCCAGCCGTTTATATTGATGGCATATCCTATGCTGTTGCTCCAGAGGAGATGACATGTAGTGTATAGACAAGGAAGCAGAGCTTGCATGGACGGCCACCTCCTCCTCAAACAACTTATCGGCGAGTGTGCCGACCCCCGCTGATCAGATATTAATGACATGCTGCACAACCCCTTTAATACTAATAATACCGGGAAATGGATACACTTTTTACACTTGTTATGGAAGTATATGCACAGCATGATATAGATATTTTCTTTCCTTTATTCTAGGATTAAATGTATTATACTGATTTTACCATTTTTGTAATATTTTATATAATTCCATAAGAACATACTATCATAAACATGGTGTATGAACTGAAGATAAGGTGCCAGGTTTCTTAACGTGACCTTACTGTTCCAAGCAATAGAATAAATCAAAATGACCCATTAGGCAGCTGTAAAATTGTTAGTTTGACTTTCCCAGCCCCATGCCTGGAGTTTTGGTGGGCTTTGCAAAACCAAAGTTATTCACCATATTTTATGAAGCTAAATAAATTCTCAGTTGTATGTAGACACTGTGCAATACAGAAGCGAGCACAAGATGCAGCAGCTCTATGCAAACATTGAATATATCAATGATAAAGCATACTAAAGATAGTGCTAATACAAGGGCTGAGCAAATCGTGCTTTGTGGTAAAGAATCAATTTTCCCTGAAATGGGGAAAAGAAAATACAAACTCACCTCATCCATTTGAGCACGAAGAAGCCACCATGGTCATTTTGATTGAAGATCCCATGCAAAACCTCATGTGGGATCTTCAATCAAGATGGCCGTGGTAGCTTCTTCGCGCTCAAGGTGAGTATTACAGTACTTTATTTAACCCCCTGAAAGCCCTCAATATTATTATCAGATTCTGCTATCAGCAATGAATATGGCATCTGAGGAGTTCAATGACGGAGGGGGCGATGCAGTTGCCGTTCCTCGTCATTGTGCCCACTAATTACATAGAAATGTGGTTTGTGACTAAGTAATTTATCACCAAGCAATTTTCCTTGTGAAATTCGGTGAAGCAGCCAAATCAAAGTTTTCATGACTACGCTCCACACTAGCTAATACTATGTAAATGAATATGAGATACTAAACACATGTTTTGCTTAACATAAATGAGCCCAAGTAGGATTTAGCTAGATTCTGTTCTAATTGAAAAGAGTCATGGACAATGGGTAGGTAGGGTGCAAGACTAGTGTTGAGCAAACTTGTGTTTTAAGTTCGGCATACAAGGTTCGGGTTTGGGTTTTCTAAGAATTTGATTATGGATTCCGCTACCACGGACCATCCATATGGAATTCTTAGATAAGCTAAACCCTAACCTTGGACGTCGAACTTAAAAACACAAGTTTGGCCACACATGTGCAATGAAAAAACAAAGCAAAATGTCCTGTAAGAAAAAAAAAAAAAAAAAGAATGCTCGGGTGCATGTACACACAGAATACAACAGCACTCAGCAAACATTGATATATGTAGATTATAAAGTGTACTAATGCTATAGTCACTGTACAAATAAATATGCAGTACTAATCAAATGTTCTGATAAATGAGCCCATCTGCTCTGACACAGCGACCTCTTATAGATGGGACACTAAAATGACTTACCTTTGTCTTTCTAGCTACCCATCAGTCCAAGACTTTTTTTTATTACAGCAGACTGTAGCTGGATCCTACTTTCCCCGATGGATAGGGTCATTTATTTCAATCAAAATATCTGATAAAGTGGTTGCCCCATGAAACACATTGTCCATTTTTCGAGCCAGCACCAGGATATGAATACTTTTCTAATTGCATGCATTTATAAAGTTCATATAGCCACTGGGTTATTCAATGAAATCTGTATGTATAGTGCCACCTGCTGTTTGCTATTTTTTAATTTCTCTGTCTGACTGAGATAGACACACGTGCTCTGTTCCATCCTTCAGCTGCCACCAGTTGCAGCAGAAAGGATACATCCCTTGAGAAAGCTGCCAGTGTGAAATAAATCTAAGAGCAATTGGAGCAATGAATGGTGAGCTATCTGGTCCCTGTGAGGTACATGGCTGGTTCTAGATTTGTTAGATTGTCATTTATTAAATGATGCCTGATTTTCAGTTTACCGCATATTAATTTATTTAATGAATATGGCATTATTGCAGTTTATAAATTGTTGCTGGTGCTGTGTTTAGTGCTCTGAGCCTCGTTTCTGCTCCACACTTCCTCTCGCAGCATTCATTTTCAGACACATAAAGAGGAACTACAGGTGCATCCTCTTTCCCTGTCTCACAGGTATTCTGGATGTTTCATGGGGACTCAGGATGGTTTTGAATTAGGGATGAGCGAACTTTTGAAAAGTTCGGTTCGGTTCGCTTCGGCGAACTTTCTTGAAGTTCGGATTCGTACGAACCGAACCTAAAACGAACCTTATACGAACGAATATACGCATATTTGAGAATCTACACTAATACGTACGCTAATGCGAACATTCCCGCACAAATAACGAACATACAGTCTAGCGTTGTCAAAGGTACGCTACTTAACTGAATATGTACGCATTTGATATGCCGTTTTTATTTTAACCAGATTCGTCTTAAAAGTTCTTAAACGAATCTGGTTCGTTACGGTTCTGTTCGCTCGTCCGAACGAACGTTCGGACGAACGAAAATAATAAGTTATTATTTTCGTTCGTCCGAACGTTCGTTCGGACGAGCGAACAGAACCGTAACGAACCAGATTATTACCCATCTCGGCCATTCTCCTCCCAAAAGGGTGGTTTGACACGAGGGTCACACCAGGATACAAGGGATTGTAGGAGTAATAAATAATCCCTTGTATCCTGGTCTATTCTGTGGAAAAAGTAAACTTTATTTACGAACCTGATTCATACGAACTTGACGAAAGTTCGGTTCGGGGACGAACCGAACGTTCGGTAAAGTTCGTAACGAATCTGGTTCGTTACGGTTCGGTTCGCTCATCCCTATTTTGAATACTTACAAGAAGCTGTCAAGCACTGAAAGGGGAATACAGGCTATTGTATAGTGATGCTACTTCCCCTTATTGACATATACAGTATAATATCTGGTTTCATCTATGTAAATGTGCTACTTATTTAAGAAAAAAAAATCCAACCTGTTTCATCCAACACTTTGTTTTATGTTACATGAAACTCCATTATTCTAACTTACTTTACTTACTGTGCAGCCTTTCCAAACTAAAACATAGAATTTTGCCAAACATCTCCCATGGGGAATTTGTGTTCCCCGTGGGAGATGTTTGGCAAAATTCTATGTTTTTTTTTTATACATTTCCATTTTTTTATATTAACCTGCCCACCTTTCTAAAATAGATCAATACAGTTAACCTTTCTAAAGACAGTGTTACGATGAAATACATATAGTTTTAGTTGTGAAATAAAGTAAAAGTTACTTTTGGATGTACAATAGACATTTGTTCTTGTGCATTGTTTTCCAGTTGTCTGAATATATCCATCAATATAAACAAAGAATATTTCCATTCTTGTTGTCATGACTACATACAGACATGCATATATTTTTACTTTGACTGTATTTCTTGTATTTATCTTTTTATAATGGAGAAAGGATAAATTGTGCTTACCTAAATCCATGTAAAACAAGCAGATGTCCAAAACCGGGAGGCAATAAAAAAGAAGAGCTGTTATTCTCCTACATGTCTGGTTTAGTAAATGCATAAAAAGAATGGGTTCCAGATCTGTTATTTTACAGGGTATATAAAAACAAATGTAGTGAAGGGGAAAATAAAGGTGTAGTACTCCATTTGACTATTATGCCATGGAGTAAGGCACCATTCTAATGCTAAGTGAATTAGATTGGCGGCATTCCTTCTGTATGGAGCCACTGGTATCACTATAGTCATGTCCAAGACGTCCATGATTAGGCTGAGTTCACATCAGCGTACAACCTTTCCATTCTTCTTTTCTGAAGATTTTTGAAGTGGGGATAAAAGTCGTCCATGAAGGACTTCTTCCACTTCAAAAATCTTCCTCTGAGTGGAAATCTAATGGACCCCATTATAGTCTATGGGGTCTGTAGGCTCCTTTCGGCTCAGTTATGTGCCAAATCTGTCCTGCCTGAATCTGTTCAAGCCTGAACGCTGATGTGAACTCGGCCTTAGTATTCATAGATGGCCAGAATGAAAACATCTATTGTGTATATTAGTGAAATATATAAATGATGCTACATTGAAAACACTTTATTTTACAAAGTTAGTTTTCTTTTTCCCCTAATAAACAAATTTCTTTGGTCACTGAAGACTTCACAATTTAGAACATTTTATTAACATGTAATAGACCAGTGATATCAACCACCCAATTAGAGTACTAATTATAAGCAATATTCATTATAAAGCCCTTAGCTAATTGCAACATTTGAGCTTTATTTATTTTACTTGACATTTTCTTTGCTTAATTATAACAATGTTGTTTTTATTTAGTTTTCTGAAAAATAAAAAGTGCCAAGACTGACATCACTTGTTTTTAGACAAAATTTGATTCTTATAATATCCCTTTCAAGATGTCTAAACGTTTTAGTAGAGATAAAATAGTTTATTAAACAAACACAATTTAGTTTATTATGTAAAATGTCTTACATTGTGGTCATTCCGTGCCATTAAACCTATTCAAGTCTTCTGAGACTGCCCCACTAACAAATAATGTGAAATCTCTTCCTGCAGTCATCTATCCTCTGTTTCTTGCTACAGTACCTTAATAAATTTATGTTAACCAGAAGTAGAAGCCATAGGGGAGTATAACTACAGAATGAGACTACAGAAGATTTGTTAGTACTGTAACTGAGGGAATACATAATTCCGCTTAAGAGATCTACACAGATACATTTATAAATAGAGATACCATTGGATAATAAAAAAATATTGTTATTATATATTATTTTGAATATTCTGTGCTCAGATATTCAGGTCTTATATTTCTAGACGGGCCCCACATTTTTTGATACCTACATAGAAATCTTGCTTTGTTATCTCTATTTTGATTACAAAAGTACTTTCACAGTCAGATAGACAGGAGATACCAGGACATGCAATTAACAGCCTAAGGGCTTATGCACGCAAACTTATTTTCTTTTCGTGTTTGTTCCGTTTTTTGTGGACTGTATGCAGAACCATTCATTTCACAAAAAAAAAAAAAAAACAGAAGGTACTCCATGTGCATTCCATTTCTGTATGTCCGTATTTCCATTCCGCAAAAAATTGAACATGTCCTATTATTGTCCACATTATAGACAAGGATAGTACTGTTCTATTAGGGGCCAGCTGTTCCGTTCTGCAAAATACAGAATGAACACGGATGTCATCCGTATTTTTTGTGGATCCATTTTTTTGCAGACTGCAAAATACATGAATCAGCCCTAAAACAAAGGGCAATGTCGGTGTAGCTGTTATATAGTACAGTAAAAAACAGCAAAAAGTCCATCAAAGGGAATGGTGACTGTGAGAGTTTAGGAAAGGGGAGTGAGAACCAGACTTCTACACATTTACATAAGTATCAAAGGGTGTGTCCTCTTTTTTTTACATCAATATCAGATCAGCAGGGCGCTGTATTCCAGCACGCCCACCAATCAGCTGTTTGAAGAGAAATCAGCGCTCACACAAGCGCTGCCTTCTATTCGTTGTTGAGCATTCTGCATGAGCTTTTTAGGGTTATGACTGCTGTTGGACAACCCTATCTAGTGAGTTGTGTTACATACTTCTCTTCCTTGTAAGTGTCGGTGGTTCTTCACTGTGGAGCACCTTGTTTGCAATTTTTTTTAGCCTTTTTTTTAAATAATCACCTCATTTGACTTGTGTCAGTCACTTGGCACTTGGCAGAGAATCTATAAAAATTATGAAGAGGGGCACAGCATAACGTAACTTAAAAACTCTTGAGTTTAATCTATCTGGGCTTGGAGCCTTGTTGATATTTATTTAATTTAGCTTGGGCCAAATCTACTTTCAGCCATTTAAAGGGAATCTGTCAGCAGTTTTATGGTGTCCTAACTAAGGGCAACTTAAAGTAGAGACAGATCCCCATAGCAAAATGATGGGTCACTTTCTTTAACTGACTCAGCCATTTTGCTAAAATCTTATATTCAACAGCTTCAGTGCATGCCAATGAGTCCTGAATATTCAATTTTCCAACTCCTGCTGCTAATTCAGTTGGAAAAAACAAACAAAAAAAAAACTGTCAATCAGTTGGAGGTTGGACGGAGAGAGCCAGAAGCTCATGAGTATCAGGACTCTTTATCTTGCACTGGAGCTGTTAGAGCCTAGCAGAATAAACTGGTGACAGATTCCTTTTAGGCTACTTTCACATGACAGTTGTTTTTGCGGCCTCCGATCCACATATTTTGCTGATAGGATGCGGACCCATTCATTTTAATGGGTCAGCAAAAAATGCTGACAGCACTGTGTGCTATCCACATCCGTATGTCAGTTCCGTAGCACAGCAAGAAAAATAGAACATGTCCTATTCTTGTCCGTTTTGCAGACAAGGATAGGCATTGTTACAGTGGATCCATATGTGTGAAAGTAGCCTTAAGTATATAACTGGACATATTAACAGTGCAGGCACCACCTACAGTAGCTATTTTCTCCTCTTTTGTATATACAGAGCTAAAAAAAATATATATATATATTTAGGAGCTCTGTCTTTTCCTAATCGTCAGTGACTATTATTTAGGGGACCTCCCTGCTCTGACCTTGGTTTCTTAGCATGTATATATTTTCATATATTTTTATATACGCTATATATAGTGAAAAAAAGAGAAGGGTTTGTTTTACTCTCTTTGGCCGCCTGCCATAAATAGATTTTTTATTTTTTACAGATTTTATTAAGATGCATGTAAAGTCAGCTGAGCCCTTGTATTTGTATTTTTAAATGCCCTTTTTGCTATTTATTGCACTTTTTAACAGTAGATATAAGTAATGTGGGGTTTAACTTTAGCTGTTTTACTTTTGTTTCCATAAGAGAACTGCAATATAATGATAAAGATCAGGGTAGGGTAATTACAGTTTTGGTCATTCACTTAAAAGATCCAAAGTTTTAATTACCTTGCATTGCCAAAGAGGCAGAACTCAAATGGCCAGCTAAAGTTGGACCCCCACTCATATAATATTGATGATCTATCTTAAAAAAAGCCATCAATATTCTGAAGCTGAACACACACCTTCAATAGCTCTTGTCAAAACGTATGTTTGGGCAACAGTTATTCTTCCTGACTCCACCATACACGTACATACTGTTTGACTGACTGAGCATGTCTTCTCAGGTGGAAGTGAGTAAGCCAATGTCCTTGTGCTTCTCTCCCATGATAATAAAGGATTGGCATAAAGAATGTAACATATATGATTCTTCATCTTTCCCCAATATCTGCTGTTGAGGAACCAGGGCTAGACTAGGTCTACAAAGCCGGCCTAGCACACAAACCCCACCAGTTACCAGACAAAACCGTGCGTCCCTTTCCCACATATCATGGAACATGGGCACAACAATTAATTTTAATTTGCTTTTCTTCACAACAAAGAAGAATAGGTGGAACATAAAAACGTCTAATTACACAATCAAGAGCAGTTTACAGTATACTACACTTACCTGCCTTAAAGTTTAAAAAAATAATAACTTTACTTGAAATTGGGATAAAATGCAAGTCTGGACCTATGCATACAAGGCAGAAAAACCCACAGCAAGGGATATTGGCAGGGCAACGAGTTATATTGTAAGGCTGAACTTATCCTTTTCAGTGCTTGGACATCCATAAGGCAAACAAATTCCCTGCTAGGTGGCGCTGTGTGCAGGAACCAAACAAATATACTGTCCTAATTCAAAGACAGACATCACAGTTAGGGGCAAAAAGAGTGCTGAGATATCGGAGCACGGCACGCAGCACATATTCAGACACACATAGTAAAAAAACATTTTTTGCCTTCCTCTGGATCAACTTGTAGGAAAACAGGTCGAACTGGATGGACAGATGTATTTTTTCGGCCTTATAAACTATGTTACTATGTATATGTTACTATATGAGACGCCATATAATACATCTTCTAAAGAAAGCCTGAAGGCCACAATGTGCCAATAGCTCTGGAATGCCGGCCTACTGCACAGACCCTACTTGTATTTCAACAGTGTCTCATCAAGAAATAACAATGTGCAGCATGACTACATGACATAAGCATTTGAAACAACCACATTTGATAGAGTGTGGCTGTGTATCTGGTGTTAGTATGGTGCCCTATTCCTATATCTTATGCACTAGCACAAATTTTTTGCCCCTGTTGCATCTGTCTATTAGGACAATATATTTGTTTGGTTCCTACAAACATGTTGATGTTCAATGTCTTTCGTGATGGCTGGGTTTCCTAAAATTTGAATCTGTTGAACTGGTCAGCCAATTCTGTTCGGGTCTGAATATATTTGACTCAAATCGTGCCCCAATTGCCCTGAAAAAGCTGTGTATGGCATTCTAACTCTACCATGCACATTTCTCTATCTCCTTCCTTCTTTGTTTCCCTCTCTATCTCCCCCACACTCTCGTTCTTTGTATCTCTCTCTGTCTCCACCCTACCCCCATACTGAGAAATTAGCCCATATTGAATTTCAAAAAATTTGGATTCAAGGTTGGTGGAATTCATTTTCCTTAGAATCAATTTGGTCATCTCTAAGCATCTTTCTACTCATTGCCAAGCAGCTGTTGTCTAAAAAAAAAAACCTCCCAGGACTACCAAGCTAGATTTCATCCCTGGTGGGCAGTCAATTGACAGGTCCAATCCACTAGGGCATATTACCAATCTGTGGATGCTTGGAACACCCTCCTGCATGTATAAAAGTCAGCTGGTTTTGCACAGTTCAGCTGACTTTGTTTGTATGTGTATGAGCACCTTTACAAGTGAGCGTAAATAGTTGTATTAATTTTTGATAAAAAAATATATGGACAATATTTTAGCACCTGTAAACTAAGGAAATGTTGCTTGATATTGTATATTACTTTTAAATATTAAGCCAAAGGCTTAAGAAGCAAAATTTTGAACCGACTTCCCTAACTCCCAGTGATTAACAGTTACTGTTGAAGAAGTCACTTCTGACCAGATATTTCCCTTGCTGGAGAAGCACACCATTAGATCACATCTAGTCAAACAAATAGCCATCCATGTTATGCATGAGTGGGCCAGGTATGTCAAAGCAGGGACCATTCTTCCAGAGTTACCCTTCCATTCAGGCTCAGAGATGGGGATTATGAGGGAGGACCCCCTCTATGAGGTCAATGTACCCTAAAAGACAATATGAACAAGGTCTTTACAAAATACCTCCTGTAAAACAGTCAAGTTAAAGGAGTTGTCTCACTTTGGCAAAGAGCAAAAAGGTAATACAAGGCACTTACTAATGTATTGTGATTGTCCATATTGCCTCATTTGCTGGCTGGATTCATTTTTCCATCACATTATAAACTGCTTGTTTCCATGGTTATAACCACCCTGCAATCCATCAGTGATGGTAGTGCTTGTATTCTATAGGAAAAAACACCAGCCTATGTGTGCTCCTATAGTGTGCAAGTGCGACCACAGTTGCTGGATTGCAGGGTGGTCATAACCATGGAACCGAGCCAGCAAAGGAAGCGATATGGACAATCACAATACATTAGTAAGTGCTTTGTTTTAACTTTCTGTATATGATAAATGCCACTTGCTGAAGTGATAAAAACCCCTTTAAAGCTGCAACTGTTTATTTCACGTGTTATGAGTATCAAGATAAATATTTTTACATTTGTATTATTAGTGATGTTTAAGGAAAGAAAACAACATTATTTTACATATTTAACAATATTATTTCTGCTAGTATCCTGGTGATATATTTCCAAGAAGAAGAAATGAACACATTGTGACAGCGAAAAATCTGCAGATATATGAGAAAGTAATAAACAGCACCATTGGAAGAACACACATGCAACCGGTAAGCCTCCGGTTAAGAATATAGAAGCCTGTAGTTTAGTGCTTTGTCTGAATAATTATGTACTTGATAACTGAAATACACTAACACCAGTTTTACATTAGTGTTGATAATAATATCAATTAAATGCTTCAAGATTAAACAGTACTCTGGCACTCTGTATGATGAATAGCTATTTTAGATGCCAGTCTTAATAAAGCCCTCTAGCTGGCGGTGGATCCGCTAAAGTAATGACGAAGCATCGGCCTCCAGCGCCAGTTCTAAATGTAAGACAGTTTCCGAACAGGTGTAGAAAATGGTAAATCAGACAGTCCCTTTCCCCATCCACCCCACGACCACAATTTTGGACCTGGTGTGAGTGGGACAAAGTCACAGATAGAGTCGCAAGTAAGCATTGTGCCGCAATCTGCACATGAAATACGCCTACCATATTTTTCGCTTTATAAGACGCAATTTTTTCCCCAAAAAAGTAGGGGGAAAATGGCTGTGCCTCTTATAAAGCGAATACTAGTGAGCGCTTCCATTATGGAAGTGCTCACTAGTATGTATTAGGTGCCGGGACCCCCATCAGACCTCAGATCAGCCAACCCAGCCCCATAAAGATAAAATAAAAACTCTCTCACCTCTCCTGTGGTGCGGCTCCGCTCTGGGCCCGGCACTCCTCTGTCTTCTCCAGGCCGGCTCTGCACTGTCCTGACTGCGTACAGCACCGACCGGAGAAGGCAGAGGAGCGCCGGACCCCGATCAGAGCTGCGGGACAGGAGAGGTGAGAGAGTTTTATCCTTATGGGGCTGGGTGGGCTGATCTGAGGTCTGATGGGGGCACAGTCGGCTAATATGGGGGTAGAGTGGGCTGATATGGAGGCTGATCTGAGGTCTGATGGGTCACAGTGGGCTCATATGGGGGCATAGTGGGCTGATCTAAGGTCTGATGAGGTCACAGTGGGCTGATAAGGGGGCACAGTGGGGTGATATGGGGGCTGATCTGAGGTCTAATGGGAGCACAGTGGGCTGATATGGGGGCACAATGGGGTGATATGGGGCTGATCTGATGTCTGATGGGGGCACAGTGGGCCGATATATGGGGGCTGATGGGCTGATCTGAGGTCTGAAGGGGGTCTGCCATGGAGGGCTGATGGAGTTCTGACATGGAGGGCTGATATGGGGGTCTGATGTGATGTCCTGAAATTTATGGGGGGTCTGATATGAGGTGTGATGAAAAATATTTCACACCTTATTTTCCTACTCTAAAATCTGGGGTGTCTTATCAGGTTCATCTTATAAAGCGAAAAATATGGTCATTTAGGCATATTTCAGTATAGTAAATTACCCCCTTTTTTAATGTAATCAATGATTGTATAGGTTTTCCAAAAAAAAGTTGAGCATCAAATATGTGGAACACAAGGCATAAAAATGTAGTGGTGATATGTTTGCAATCAATATTTGATTTCACATATTAAATAGGAAACCAAATACATTAAAGGGGTTTTCATACCCATTTTCCAACTTTTGTGGCCCATTCCATCTGCTAAAACTAAGTGACAGCATTATTATTAAATGCACAGAAGTTAAATGAGAACTGAATGGAAAGGGGGGAATGTATCATCCCCCCACACTAGATTTCTGTATTTAAAAAGTCATAAACCTTGAAATGGAATTGCAACAAATCGTGGTGAGAGTGGCATTTCTAAGCCATCCTAACCACTTTCTCATAAAGGGGGCCTGGTAGGACGAGCAGGCAGGGCAAATTTATCTTTTACCCCAGTTTTCTGGTGTAAAAAAAGACTGAAATGTACGGCAGCTATGAGCTGGCATAGTTTTCACTGCAGGTGCACAGACTGCCAGAGAACATGCCTAATTTATTACAAGGCACCTCATCATAAATTAGGTGCATCCTCCAGAAACTACTACAGATTGCTGGTAGACGAAAACTGCAGTCTCTTCACTGTGTAAAAGGCCTTGTGCTGTACGTTTTATAGCAGTTCTGTGTCACATTGTACATTCCCATTCAAGTAGTACCTTCCACAGCCACTGCAGAATACATAGCAATGTGTCTGGGAATGAAGAGGCTATAGCTCCTTGACCCCTTTAACAAGCTGATTAGTTGGAGTCCCAGGAGTCTGACTTCTACTGAGCTGATATTGATGGCCTGATCTAAGTATAGGTCATAGATATTAAATTCTGGACAATTCTTTTAATATAATACTATTATACTAAACCTATCCTGCTGGCTATACCCTGCCATTCTATCTGCAAGATCAACATAGAAGAGATCAGGAGGAAATTAATGCTTGTGTTCTCCACTGCAGTTATACAAAAACCTTTTGTTTCAGCAACTTTAAGAAAATCATATAGACATATAAATAATATCAACAAATGTTCATTCTGTTTTGTATATATTTTTTTTACATTTATTAACCCCTTCAATCCCGGGCCTGTTTTCACCTTCCTGACCAGGCCATTTTTTGTGTCACTTTATGTGGTAATAACTTTGGAACGCTTTTACTTATCCAAGCCATTCTGAGATTGTTTTCTCGTCACATATTGTGCTTCACAACAGTAGTAAATTTGTGACAAAATATTTCATTTTTATTTATTAAAAAATACCAAATTTACCAAAAATTTGGAAAAATTTCCACATTTCCAAATTTCAATTTCTCTACTTTCAAAATATATAGTAATACCTCCAAAAATAGTTATTATTTTACATTCCCCATATGTCTTCTTTATGTTGGCATCATTTTATAAATGTAATTTTACTTTTTTGGGACGTTAGAAGGCCTAGAAGTTTAGAAGCCATTTTTCAAATTTTCAACAAAATTTCCAAAACCATTTTTTTAAGCACCAATTCAGATATAAAGTGATTTTGAGGGGCTTACGTAATGGAAACCACCCATAAATGACCCCATTTTAGAAACTACACCCCTCAAATGATAAAAAACTGCTGTTACAAACTTTGTTAACCCTTGAGGTGTTCCACAAGAATTAATGGAAAATGGAGGTGAAATTTCAAAATTTCACTTTTTTGGTAGATTATTCATGTTAATAATTTTTTTCTTGCAAAACAGCAAGGGTTAACAGCAAACTAAACCTCAATATACATTACTCTGATTCTGCAGTTTACAGAGATATCCCATATGTGGTGGTAAACATCTCTATGGGTTTGTGGCAGTGGTCAGAAGGAAAGGAGCGCCATACGGATTTTGGAGGCAGATTTTGCTAGAATGGTTTTTAGGCACCATTTTGTAATTGAGAGACCCTGACGTACCCCTACAGTGGAAACCCTCAAAAAGTGACCCCATTTTGGAAACTACACCCTTCAAAGAATATATTAAAGGGGGTACTGGCCACTTTGACCCCCTAAGCGTTTTATGGAATTTGGAAACACTAGGCTGTGAAAATGAAAAGTTTCATTTCTTCCAATAAAATGTTGTTTTGCCCCCAAATTTTTCATTTTCACAAGGGGTAACAGGAGAAACGCACCCCATAATTTGTTCCCCATTTTTCCTGAATACGGCAACACCCCATATGTGGTGGTAAACTGCTGTGGGGGCACATGGCAGGACTCAGAACAGAAGGAGCGCCATATGGATTTTTCAGCACAGATTTTGATGGATTGGTTTACGGGAGTCATTGATTTTTTTTTTTTTTAGTTATTGTCTTATGTGGGGGCTCATTTTTTGCGGGACGAGGTGACATTTTCATTGGTACCATTTTGGGGTACACAAGACTTTTTGATCGCCTGCTATTACACTTTTTGTGAGGCAAGGTGAAAAAAAATTGCTGTTATGGCATAGTTTAAAAAAAAAATTTTTTTACAGCATTCACCTGGGGGGCCATCTCATGTAATATTGTTATAGAGCAGGTTGTTATGGACGCGGCGATACCCAATATGTCAAACATTTTTAATGCTTGGAAAGTTTTACACATTAGATGCATTTTTGAACAGAATAAAATCTTTTTTTGTGTTGCTATTTTTTGGGCGAGAGCCATATTTTTTTTATTTTTTGGGCGATTCTCTCAGGTAAGGTCTACATTTCTGCGGGACGAGATGACGGTTTGATTGGTACCATTTTGGGGTAAATACGCCTTTTTGATCGCCTGCTATTACACTTTTTGTAAGGTGACCAAAAAAAGGCTGTTTTGGCACAGTTTTTTTTTTTTTTACTGCGTTCACCTGGAAGGGTGGATCATGTGATATTTTTATAGAGCCAGTTGATATGGACGTGGCGATACCTAATATGTCTATTTTTATTTTTTTCACTATTTTTTACAAATTTTTTTTATATTATTTTGTGAAAAGGACGCTTTTTTTTGGAACTTGAAACTTTTTTTTTGTAAAACTTTATTTTTTTACTTTTTTTTACTTTGGGGTCTGAACTTTTGGGGTCTGATCCCCTTTACAATGCATTACAATACTTCGGTCCCCGCACTGTCCGTCAAAGCAGCGCGGGGACCCGATGGACACCCGCTCCGACTGCCCGCATTGCATGTGCCGCGGTCAGCGCTGACCGCGGCACATGAAGGGTTAATACGCCCGCATCGGTGTTTTCACCGATGCAGGCGTACGCAGCAGGGGTCCGGCTACTGGGAACAGCCGGCCCCCCCCAGCTGATCGGGCGGGCGCAGCTCCTGCACCCGCCCGATCAGCGCGCTGTAGTACTAAGGCACTGGTCGAAAACTTACTTCCCGCAGCGCCATACATGTACGGCCCTGGTCGGGAAGGGGTTAATAGGTTTAGTGTGAAATAATATTTGCATCACATGGAGTGTTAACATTACACTAGGATATGCTATTCCAATGTTATCCTGGGGGTCCAAATGCAGGGGCCCCCTACTGATCCTTGGACTGAATTTGCTCCTATGATCAATTTGTACAATTAAAAAAGCTCTTTAATACATAATTGTATTGAATGAAACACAACATTATTATCATTATTTCTATTGCTAATGCATAAATCAAAACTTATCAGAACTTAGTTGAAGTTTCATGGTATATATCTTCATAGACTAAAACTGATAGTTTTTTCTTGTGCTAATATAGACTATATATTTATGTTCATAAATCTACAGCCTGGTGAAAGAATAAGAACATTGAAACATAAAGAACTTGGTGGCACAGTACAACAGAGGCTGTCTATGATGGTGGATGCTTACGAATGTAAGGATGAAGAAAGCTTTAGTAATAAGAAGAAGCACTACAGTTTGGTTGACCTTGACAGTCCTGAGAATTATAGTGAAGATCCCAGAAAAATTCAAACAATGAACATCAAAGGACTACACATTCCGGCTGATCATCTGAACAAAGACTTGTCACAACTGCCCCAAAACGTTATCAAGGAGCTAAACCTGGTTCTTCAGAAAAACAAAAAAGACAAGACTGAAAAAGAATAACACAAGTTGTTCTCAACGTACAATGGTCTGGCAATGAATATTGTAGGAACAAAGTGATTTCCTAATTAATTTTCATTCTATGGAAATAGATGAATAACTGTACAGGCTTTTACTTATTTTTGTTACACATAAGATTCTTAGGAGATTGTCTATTTATTACTGACACTTTATGATGCAGGTTAAAAATATTTCCTATATTATCTAGCTTGTATCTAGCTAAAATGGATAGATAGATAGATAGATAGATAGATAGATAGATAGATAGATAGATAGATAGATAGATTTACTCAGAACTCACTATAGTTGATGCACCTTTGGCAGCGAAAACTCTGACAATCTCTTGAAGATTCTCTCAAGCTCTATCAGGTTGGAAAGGGACTGTCTTTGGACAGACATTTTCAGGTATCTCCAGATTATGTTTAATTCAGTTCAAGTCAAGGCTCTGCGTGGATCACTCAATGACTTTCCTAGAGTCATCACTACTGGGTTATCTTGACTGTGTACTTTGGGTCATTGTCTTGTTGGAAGGTAAACCTTTGGCCCAGTTTAAGGTCCAAAGAAGTCTGGATCAGGTTTTCATTAAGAACATCTCTGTACTTTGCTCCATTCATCTTTCCCTAAACCCTAACTGATTTCACTGTGCCAGCTACTGAAAAACACTCCCACAGCATTATCATGCCACCACAATGCTTCACTGTAAGATTGACATTGGAGAAGTGATCAGCAGTGGTGTCCTGCAGACATTTAGAATTAAGATCCTCCCATCTGCACACAGGATCTTTGGAGCTCAGCCAGAGTGACAATTGGGTTCTTGGTTACCAAGGCCCTTTTATCCCAATTCCAAACTTCTTCCATTTAAGAATAATGGAGACCATTGTGCTCTTGTGAATGTTTGTCTACCCTTCTCCAGATCTCTGCTTATATACAATAATCCTATCTCTAGATAGATAGACAGACAGATACATAGATAGATACTTTATTAATTCCAAAAGGGAAATTAGCAACAAGTAGCAACACAGAGAACACGTAAGATTATATAATATAAAAATAAAGTAATATAAAAACATACAAATTTAGATTAAAAATATTATAGCAAAAGATAACATAAATAAGAAGGATATCAGCTACCCTTCACCACCTATCGACCTAAATGGGAAGAGTTATAAAGCCTAATGGCTCTCGGGACAAAAGATCTCCTAAATCTATCAGTAAAGCAGTTCTGTGACAACAACCTCCCACTAAACTTGCTCCTATTGTCCATAATAATGTTATGTAATGGATGCCCATCGTCATCCATAATGGACAACAGTTTCTGTAAAGTCCTCCTCTCAGCCACCTTGACCACAGAGTCCAGTTCCATACCAAAAACTGACCCTGCACGCCTAACCAGCTTATCCAATCGCATCTCATCTCTCCCTTTAATGATTCCTCCCCAACAACATACCACAGCATAAAAAAGACAGCTTGACACGACAGTCTGGTAAAACATCTGCAGGAGCTTTTTACATACGTTAAAGGAACCTAGCCTTCTCAGAAAATAGAGCCGACTCTGCCCTTTTCCATAAGGGATGTTAGTATTGGCTAGTAATGGCCATTCCAATTTATCATCCAAAAGCAGACCCAGATACCTTTAGGTCTTAACTATCTCAACCTCGACCCCATCAATCTGAACTGTTGATATAGGTGACGTTACCTTACAGAAATCCACCACCATCTCTTTGGTCTTAGAAATATTTAGGAGTAGATTATTCCTCTGACTCCATCCCACAAACCAAACAAGATGTTTTCCACAAAGTGGAAATCTTACCCAAAGTAAACTCATATTAAAGATATACTGCAAGGGAACCCCCAACTCAGTGGTACAGGACTTCAATAGTCTAGGACACACCCTGTCTGGTCCAGCTGCCTTCCTTGCATAAAGTCTCCTCAGCCCACCTCTAACCTGATCGACAGTAAACATATGCAAAGGGGAAGGAACAGGAGATAATATATCAGCATTGGTATCTAGACAAACAGCAACAGAAGTATTGGGAGCCAAAATAGAGGTAGGCACAGAGGGAACAACCCCTGGAGATGGAGAGACCTGAACAGCGCCATCAAAACGGTTACAGAAGAGGTTGAACTGATTTGCCATCTCATGCCAGTGATAGTCTTCACACCACTCAACACCTCCCTCATGTCATTCTCCCTCAACTTCCCCTCCACCTTCTTCCTATAAGACTCCTTAGACTCTCACAAATGGACTTTGAGCTCCTTCTGTATGCTCCTAAAAACCTCCTGGTTATTGTCTTTAAAGGCCTGCTTCTTCTCATTAAGAAGACCCTTAACACTGCTGGTTATCCAGGGCTTATTATTAGGAAAGCAGCACACAGTTTTCACAGGAACAACAATGTCCATGCAAAAGTTCATGTAGTCCGTTATACAATGTGTCACCCCCTCAATATCATCACCAAACGGCTCTTGCAGCACACTCCATTCAGTGGACTCAAAACAGTCTCTGAGAGCTGCTTCAGCCCCAGGAGACCACTTCCTAAAAGAATGTGCAGTAACAGGTTGTCTCCAAACCCAGGGCTTATACTGAGGCTGCAGGTAAACAAAATTATGGTCTGATTTTCCCAACGGTGGCAGGAGTATAGCAGTGTATGCATCCTTCACATTAGAATAAAGGAAATCGATTTTCCTATTTGTCCTTGTGGGACAATCTACATACTAATGAAAAGTAGTGAATACTGAGTCCAATATAATATGGTTAAAATCACCAGAGATAGTGATGAAAGCCTCAGGATGCCACGCCTGAAGCCCCCCAATAGTTGAGTGTATCACATCACACGCAGCTTCAACATCGGCACGGGGAGGAACATAAACACAAACAGCAATAGCGTGGGACAACTCTCTAGGTGAATAATATGGTCGAAGGCTCACTGCCAACAGTTCAATATACAGACAGCAGATCACCTCCTTCAATGTTACATGCCCCGGATTACACCATCTGATGTTCACAAACAATACGAGTCCCCCACCTTTACTTTTGACGCTCCGTTTGCAGTCCTGGTCCGCTCTCACGGTAGTAAAACCAGGAATATCCACATTAGCATTAGGAACATTGCCAGTTAGCCACGTTTCCGTAAAGCAAAGAAGACTTTCACATTCACGGTATAACCGCTGATTGTGAACCAGCGCCGCCAGTTCGTCCATCTTGTTAACCAAGGAGCTGACGTTCCCCATTACCACCGAAGGAATAGATCGTTTATACCTCCAGCGTTTCTCCATGTGCCTAGCCTTAAGCTTAGCTCCAGCTCTGCGGCCCTTAGGCCTCCTCCACAGCTCCACTGGGATAGAATGCCTCTTTCTGGCGTGACCCTCTGACTGCAGCGCTAGCAACTCCTCTCTCGTAAAAAAAAAAAAAAAAAAGGTTAGTCATGCAAAAACACACGGAAACAGATTCCATGTCCATAGGACACACAAAAAAAATAGAAAAACAAAAAAAGTCAGAGCTGTGAAACCTTATAGAGACAGGGCTGTGTCTTTCCAAATTCTGTCCAGTCAACTGAATTTACCACAGGTAGACTCCATTCATTGTGTAGAAACATCTCAAAGTGGATTAAGAGAAATGGTAGGCTTCAAAAGCTAAATTTCAAGTGTCATAGTAAAGGATCTGAATCAGTGGCGTAATTAGAAATGATTGGGTCACACAGTAAATTGTTAACAGGCCCCCCAGCAACTTCTTCACAACCTTAAATCCAGTGCAATCCCCACTCCATTGGCTAGTCAAGATAGCTTTCTCAGATGAGGCCCAGCAGCCGCTACATCCATTTCCTACAGTTTCACTGCATATAATGTCATATATGTATAATACTGTTGAGGGGGACCTGACAATAAAAATCTTTTAGCTTTCCTTCTGGGTGGACTCCTTATGAGTTCAGGCCCCAAAGCAGCTGCTTCCCTTGCTCCCCCTACATCTATGCCCCTGATATGAACACTTAAGTCCAAGCAAAATTTAACTTTTTCCTTTTTAATAAATTTGCATTTTTTAATTCTGCATTAACTTTTTCTTTATGGGGAGTTCAGATAGATGGGGAAAACTTTTTCATTTAGCACAAGGCTGCAACATAAAATATATGGGAAGGGTCTGAAGACTTTCTAAATGCAATATATCAAAGTGGTGATTAACAGTTTGTGAACTTTTCAGAACTTTCTATATTTCTGCATAAATGTGACCTAAAACTACATCAAATTTTCACACAAGTCATACAATTAGATAACCATAACCAAATCAAATGGGTCAAGTATTATTACACATGGCCATTTATTTATTCAAAATTATAAAATGCTGCTTCACATGTTGGTGAATGGCAAATGATTTGGAATTTAGTTTTTTTTAGTTTGAGGCTACCATCAGGAGGGAATATTATGAGAAGGCACTCATTTAACAGTTCAAGGCTACCACCAAAAACTTATTGGATAAAAAAGAATTAGAGGAAAATGGATCGATGAAGCCCAAGCACTACAATAGATTAACCCTTTCAAGAGCAAGCCATTTTTTACCTTTGTGACGAGGCTTAATTTTGCAAATCTGACATGTGTCACGTTATGTGCTAATAACTTTCGAATGCTTTTATTTATCCCGGCCATTCTGAGATTGTTTTCTCATGACATCTCATACTTGATGTTAGGGGTAAGTTTGGGTAGATAACTTTTACCTTTATATTCTAAAAAATTAAAAATTTACTGAAAATTTGGAAAAAAAAATTTCTAAATTAGAATTTCTACACATTAAAGGCAGATAGTGATACCTTAGTAGATAGTTTTTACCTGAAATTCCCTATATTTCTACTTTATGTTGACATCATTTCGAAAATTACACTTTATTTTTTTAGGACATTAGAAGGCTTAGAATTTAAGAAGCAATTTTTAATATTTTCTATAAAATTTTCAAAACCGACTTTTTCAAGGACCAATTCAGTTCTGAGTTCACTTTGAGGTCCTTACATAATAGAAACCTCTCACAAATGACCCCATGTTAGAATCTACTTCTAAAAGTATTCAAAACTGGTTTTAAAAACTATGTTAAGCCTTTAGGTGTTCTACAAGAATTAAAGGTGAATTTACAATTTTCAGTTTTTGTGCAGATTTTTAATTTTAATACAATTTTTCCTATAACACATGAAGGCTTAACAGCAAAACAAAACTCAATAATTATTACTCTGCTTCTGCAGTTTATAGAAACATCCCATTTATGTTTGTAAACAGCTGTATGGGCCGCAGTTCTCAGAAGGAAAGGAGCGCCATATGTTTTTTGGAGGGCAGATGTTGCTGAAATGGCTTATGGGTGTAGTGTCATATTTGAAGGCACATTAAGAACAGAAGAAACCCCCCAAAAGTGATTCCATTTTGGAACTACACCCCTCAAAGAATTTATTGTGGGGTATACTGTCCAATTTTACCTCAGAGGCGTTTCATAACATTTAGAAACACATAGCTTTGAAAATGAAAAATTTTTTACAAGAAAATGTCGCTTAAGCCAAAATTTTTAACTTTAGCAAGAGATAACAGGAGATAATGCATCCTATAATTTGTTACCCATTTTTTCGTGAATACGGTAACACCCCATATGTGGTCATAAACCGCTGTATGAGCAGACGGCAGAATTCAAAAGGAAAGGAGTGGCATTTGCATTTTCTAACATAGAATTTGCTGAAATAGATTTTAAGGGCCATAGCTTTTTAATTTTTTGTTGACTGAGCTCATTTTTTTCTGGGATGGGCTTTAGATTTGAATGGTACCATTAATTTTTTTATGAGGTGAAGTTGGCTAATATTGCAATTCTGCCATTGTTTTTCATTTTAATTTGATAAGATAATTTATTCTTTGGGTTTATACGGTTATGGTGATACCAAATTTATATTGTCTTATTTATGTTCTACCATTTTTATATCATAAAATCACTTTTTATTAAACATTATTTTTGCCTCACCAAATAAAAGACCCATAACTTTTTTATTTTTTCATCAATGTAGCTGTGTGAAAACTTGTTGGTTTTTTTTTTTGCAGGATGGGCTTTAATTTTTACTGGTACAATTTTAGGGTCCATATGACTTTTTGAGCGCTGTTTATTGGGATACCAAATTTGTATTGTTTTTTCAAGTTCTACCACTTTTATATCATAAAATCACTTTTTATTAAACATTTTTTTTACATTATCAAAATCTAAGACCCATAACTTTTTTTTTCCCGTTAACATAGTTATATGAGGGTTTATTTTTTGCGGGCTGGCCTGTAGTTTTTATTGGTATCATTTTTGGATATGCTTATGACTTTTTGATCACTTTTTATTTATTTTTTGGGGGAGGTGAGGCAAAAAAACAGCAATTCTGTCACTTTTTTATTTTTTACAGCGTTTACCATGTGGGGTTAGTACCATAATCATTTTATAGATCCTGTCATTATGGATGCGGCAATGGATAGTTTATTTTATTTTTTTTATTTTTTATAAATGAGCGTATGGGAAAAGGCTATTTATTTTATTTTTAATTTACAATTTTATTTATTTATTTTTTTACTTTTTTTTTACATTTTTTTAAATTTTCACACTTTTTTTTATCAAGTCCCACTTGGATCTTGAAGATCCAGTGGGGCTGATGGCTTTATTATACTTTGTAATGCTTTTGCATTGCAAAGTATAGTACTATCAGGTTTCCTGATAGATGGCAACACTGGACGCTTTAGGAAAGCGTCCAGTTGCTATGGTAACCATCAAGCCACTGCCATCGCAGTGCGGCAGCCGGATGGTTGAGAGAGGGAGCCCCTTCCCTCTATTAACACCATGGATGCTGCTGCTGCGGCATCTAATGGGTTATAGCAGAGTGTCAGCATACATAGTAACATAGTAACATAGTTTATAAGGCCGAAAAAAGACATCTGTCCATCCAGTTCGGCCTATTTTCCTACAAGTTGATCCAGAGGAAGGCAAAAGAACCCTGTGAGGTACAAGCCAATTTTCCCCACTTTAAAGGAAAAAATTCCTTCCCGACTCCAATCAGGCAATCAGAATTACTCCCTGGATCAATGACCCATCTCTAGTAACTATAACCTGTAATATTATTACCCTCCAGAAATACATCCAGGCTCCTCTTGAACTCTTTTAGTGAACTTACAATCACCACCTTCTCAGGCAGAGAGTTCCATAGTCTCACTGCTCTTACCGTAAAGAATCCTCTTCTATGTTTGTGTACAAACCTTCTTTCCTCAAGACGCAGAGGATGCCCCCTCATCACAGTCACAGTCCTAGGGATAAATAGATCATGGGAGAGATCTCTGTACTGACCTCTGATATATTTATACATAGTATACAGCTGACACTCTCTGCTGATGGCGGTGGCTCAGGAGCTGAGCTGCCGACACCACATTCAGGAGGATTGCAAAAGGATGGGGGAGCAGATGGGGGCACACAGTTGGAGCCACGGCCACATACAGAAAACGCAGATTTGAAACGCAGATGGGCAGCAGGTACAGAGGAAAATGACGGGGGAGGCAGGATACATTAGGCCACACAGATGGGGCACAGATTGGGGAAGAGAACACAGATGAGGGACATAGATTGGGGGCACTGATCAGCTAATGCCTGATTTCAGGCTCTGTTCTGCAGAGTTCAGATCAGAGCCTGAAATTGTCATTTTTACACTGCTGCGATCCGATTGGTTAGTCTGCACAGACTAACTAATCGGAGCAATCGTTGGCAAGGGACAACTCTGATTGGTCACTTGCCGGCATTACTGAACTGTACACTGTCCGTGAGAGCGGCAGTTCGGGGGCAAAAGCCTTAATCAAAGCGCTTTGCAGCGTTTGGATTAAAGATCTGCCAGAATGTTTATATACGTGTTATCTGCACAGGGCATATACAGATAGCACATATATAGGCGTATGGCTGTTGTGAAGGGGTTCAAATATATATATATATATATATATATATATATATATATATATATATATATATCCAGTACAGACCATAAGTTTGGACATACCTTCTCATTCAAAGAGTTTTCTCTATTTTCATGACTATGAAAATTGTAGATTCACACTGAAGGCATCAAAACTATAAATTAACACATGTGGAATTATATACTTAACAAAAAAGTGTGAAACAACTGAAAATATCTCTTATATTCTAGGTTCTTCAAAGTAGCCACGTTTTGCTTTGATTACTGCTTTGCATACTCTTGGCATTCTCTTGATGAGCTTCAAGAGTTAGTAACCTGAAATGGTATTCCAACAGCCTTGAAGGAGTTCCCAGAGATGCTTAGCACTTGTTGGCCCTTTTGCCTTCACTCTGCGGTCCAGCTCACCCCAAACCATCTCGATTGGGTTCAGGTCTGGTGACTGTGGAGACCAGGTCATCTGGCGTAGCACCCCATCACTCTCCATCTTGGTCAAATAGCCCTTACACAGCCTGGAGGTGTGTTTGGGGTCATTGTCCTGTTGATAAATAAATGATGGTCCATCTAAATGCAAACCGGATGGAATAGCATGCCGCTGCAAGATGCTGTGGTAGCCATGCTGGTTCAGTATGCCTTCAATTTTGAATAAATCCCCAACAGTGTCACCAGCAAAGCACCCCCAAACCATCACACCTCCTCCTCGCATGTAGAGTCCATCCGTTCACCTTTTCTGCATTGCACAAAGACACGGTGGTTGGAACCAAAGATCTCAAATTTGGACTCATCAGACCAAAGCACAGATTTCCACTGGTCTAATGTCCATTCCTTGTGTTCTTTAGCCCAAACAAGTATCTTCTGCTTGTTGCCTGTCCTTAGCAGTGGTTTCCTAGCAGCTATTTTACCATGAAGGCCTGCTGCACACAGTCTCCTTTTAACAGTTGTTGTAGAGATGTGTCTGCTGCTAGAACTCTGTGTGGCATTGACCTGGTCTCTAATATGAGCTGCTGTTAACCTGCAATTTCTGAGGCTGGTGACTCGGATGAACTTATCATCCGCAGCAGAGGTGACTCTTGGTCTTCCTTTCATGGAGCGGTCTTCATGTGAGCCAGTTTCTTTGTAGCGCTTGATGGTTAGAGATGAGCGAACATGCTCGTCCGAGCTTGATGCTCGTTCGAGCATTAGGGTATTTGCATATGCTCGCTACTCGGACGAGCATATCGCGATCCTCGAGGAAATGGCAACTTCCTCTTCCTGCATGTTAGCCGCCCTTTTTCAGCCAATCAACATGCAGGAGAGTCTTTGGTACCTCCTAGCATCACGTGGGGCCCCTACAAGTCGATAGCAGGGATTGGCTGGCCAGATCAGATGACCTGGCAATATAAGAATCTGGTCCCGCGCTGCTCGCGTCATACGCCGTCTGCATGAGATTATGAATAGAGCTGCTGTCTGTCAGGGAGAGTGTTAGGGCCTGAATTTAGATGTTGGTTAGGCAGGAATCACCCACAAAGAACCCAACAGCCCTTCTAAGGTCTACAAGCACTTTTTTTTTGTCTCCTCCTGGCTGCTGGCTGGGACTTGTAGTGCAGCAACCGCCATCTTGGCTGCACACTGTACACAGTGACTGGTGGCAGAAGGGACAGCACGTGGTCCACACAGACCCAATATAAATTGCCCAAAGTACTCATTTTTGCTGCTGCTGTACCTTGGCTTGCTGAGATGTGTAGTGCAGTCTAGGGAATATGTTTTTCTGTCATTTCTATACACTACAGTCCAGTGAACAATTATGTAGTGTACTGTACAGTAGCGTCAGTCTAGGGAATACATTTTTCTCTCATTTCTATACACTACAGTCCAGTGAACAATTATGTAGTGTACTGTACAGTAGCGTCAGTCTAGGAAATACGTTTTTCTGTCATTTCTATACACTATACTCCAGTGAACAATTATGTAGTGTACTGTACAGTAGCGTCAGTCTAGGGAATACGTTTTTCTCTCATTTCTATACACTATAGTCCAGTGAACAATTATGTAGTGTACTGTACAGTAGTGTCAGTCTAAGGAATACGTTTTTCTAGTCATTTCTATACACTACAGTCCAGTGAACAATTATGTAGTGTACTGTACAGTAGCGTCAGTCTAGGGAATACGTTTTTCTCTCATTTCTATACACTACAGTCCAGAGAACAATTATGTAGTGTACTGTACAGCAGCGTCAGTCTAGGGAATGCGTTTTTCTTTCATTTCTATACACTACAGTCCAGTAAACAATTATGTAGTGTACTGTACAGTAGCGTCAGTCTAGGGAATACATTTTTCTCTCATTTCTATACACTAAAGTCCAGTGAACAATTATGTAGTGTACTGTACAGTAGCGTCTGTCTAGGGAATACGTTTTTCTCTCATTTCTATACACT
Organism: Rhinella marina; assembly: GCA_900303285.1. Lineage (NCBI taxonomy): Eukaryota > Metazoa > Chordata > Amphibia > Anura > Bufonidae > Rhinella > Rhinella marina. The sequence continues at coordinate 23,928 of ONZH01006836.1, read as the reverse complement.
ACAGTCCAGTGAACAATTATGTAGTGTACTGTACAGTAGCGTCAGTCTAGGGAGTACATTTTTCTCTCATTTCTATACGCTACAGTCCAGTGAACAATTATGTAGTGTACTGTACAGTAGCGTCAGTCTAGGGAATACGGTTTTCTCTCATTTCTATACGCTACAGTCCAGTGAACAATTATGTAGTGTACTGTACAGTAGCATCTGTCTAGGGAATAAGTTTTTCTCTCATTTCTATAAGCTACAGTCCAGTGAACAATTATGTAGTGTACTGTACAGTAGTGTCAGTCTAGGGAATACGTTTTTCTGTCATTTCTATATACTACAGTCCAGTGAACAACTCTGTAGTGTGCTGTACAGCAGCGTCAATCTATAAAATACGTATTTTCTCAGTTATATGTATTATAGTCCAGTGAAAAATGTAGTGGTTTGCGGTAAAATAACCGCCATTTAAACACTACGTTTGTTTCTCATTTATATATACTACAGTCCAGTGAACAATTCTGTAGTGTGCTATACAGCAGCGTCAGTCTATAAAATACCTATTTTCTCAGTTATATGTACTACAGTCCAGTGAAAAATGTAGTGGTTTGCGGTAAAATAGCTGCCATTTAAAGACTACGTTTTTTCTCATTTATATATACTACAGTCCAGTGAAAAATGTAGTGGTTTGTGGTAAAATAGCCGCCAATAAAAGACTACGTTTTTTTCTCATTTATATATACTACAGTCCAGTGAACAATTCTGTAGTGTGCTGTACAGCAGCGTCAGTCTATAAAATACGTATTTTCTCAGTTATATGTACTACAGTCCAGTGAAAAATGTAGTGGTTTGCAGTAAATTAGCCGCAGTCTAAATATTCCTTTTTTTCTCTCAGTTATATATGCTACAGTGCAGTAAACAATTCTGTCGTGTGAAGTATTGTAGCCACACTCTAGTGTTGACACCAACAAGTGACCAAGTTGAGGTTGAGGTAGCTGGTGAAGCACATAAAATTTTACACTGATATAGAATGGCGGTGAACCCAGAGTGACCAAGTTACACTCAGGTAGCAGGTGAGGCACATATAATTTTACACTGACACAGCATGGCAGTGAATCCAGAGTGACCAAGTTACACTCAGGTAGCAGGTGAAGCACATACAATTTTACACTGACAAAGCATGGCGGTGAACCCAGAGTGACCAAGTTACACTCAGGGTCACGCTAAATTTTTATGTGCTTCGCCTGCTCCTGCAGTGTAACTCGGTCACTCTGTAGTCACAGCCATACAGGGCCTCGATAAATTTTTATGTGCTTCGCCTGCTCCTGCACTGTAACTCGGTCACTTTGTAGTCACAGCCATACAGGGTCAGGCTAAATTTTTATGTGCTTCGCCTGCTCCTGCACTGTAACTCGGTCACTCTGCAGTCACAGCCATACAGGGCCTCGATAAATTTTTATGTGCTTCGCCTGCTCCTGCACTGTAACTCGGTCACTCTGTAGTCAAAGCCATACAGGGCCACGATAAATTTTTATATGCTTCGCCTGCTACTGCACTGTAACTCGTTCACTCTGTAGTCATAGCCATACAGGGCCACTGTAAATTTTTATGTGCTTCGCCTGGTCCTACACTGTAACTCGGTCACTCTGTAGTCACAGCCATACAGGGCCACGATAAATTTTTATGTGCTTCAAGTGCTCCTGCACTGTAACTCGGTCACTTTGTAGTCATAGCCATACAGGGCCTTGATAAATTTTTATGTGCTTCGCCTGCTGCTGCACTGTAACTCGGTCACTCTGTAGTCATAGCCATGCAGGGTCACGCTAAATTTTTATGTGCTTCGCCTGCTCCTGCACTGTAACTCGGTCACTCTGTAGTCACAGCCATACAGGGTCACGCTAAATTTTTATGTGCTTCACCTACTCCTGCACTGTAACTCGGTCACTCTGTACAGTCATGGCCAAAAGTTTTGAGAATGACACAAATATTATATTTTCACATGATCTGCTGCCCTCTGGTTTTTATGTGTGTTTGTCAGAGGTTTTTATCACATACAGAAATATAATTGCAATCATATTATGAGTAACAAAAGCTTATATTGACAGGTAGAATGAGTTAATGCAGCAAGTCAATATTTGCAGTGTTGACCCTTCTTCAGGACCTCTGCAATTCTCCCTGGCATGCTCTCAATCAACTTCTGGACCAAATCCTGACTGATAGCAGTCCATTCTTGCACAATCATTGCTTGCATTTTGTCAGAATTTGTAGGTTTTTGTTTGTCCACCCGTCTCTTGATGATTGACCACAAGTTCTCAGTGGGATTAAGATCTGGGGAGTTTCCAGGCCATGGACCCCAAATCTCTATGTTTTGTTCCCTGAGCCATTTAGTTATCACCTTTGCTTTATGGCAAGGTGCTCCATCATGCTGGAAAAGGCATTGTTGATCGCCAAACTGCTCTTGGACGGTTGGGAGAAGTTGCTCTTGGAGGACATTTTGGTACCATTCTTTATTCATGGCTGTGTTTTTAGGCAAGACTGTGAGAGAGCCGATTCCCTTGGCTGAGAAGCAACCCCACACATGAATGGTTTCAGGATGCTTTACAGTTGGCATGAGACAAGACTGGTGGTAGCGCTCAACTCGTCTTCTCCGAATAAGCTGTTTTCCAGATGTCCCAAACAATCGAAAAGGGGATTCATCAGAGAAAATGACTTTACCCCAGTCCTCAGCAGTCCACTCCCTGTACCTTTTGCAGAATATCAGTCTGTCCCTGATGTTTTTTCTGGAGAGAAGTGGCTTCTTTGAGGCCCTCCTTGAGACCAGGCCTTGCTCCAAGAGTCTCCACCTCACAGTGCGTGCAGATGCACTCACACCTGCCTGCTGCCATTCCTGAGCAAGCTCTGCACTGCTGGTAGCCCGATCCGCAGCTGAAACACTTTTAAGAGACGGTCCTTATGCTTGCTGGTCTTTCTTGGGTGCCCTGGAGCCTTTTTGGCAACAATGGAACCTCTCTCTTTCAAGTTCTTGATGATGCGATAGATTGTTGACTGAGGTGCAATCTTTCTAGCTGCGATACTCTTCCCTGTTAGGCCATTTTTGTGCAGTGCAATGATGACTGCATGTGTTTTTTTAGAGATAACCATGGTTAACAGAAGAGAAACAATGATGCCAAGCACCAGCCTCCTTTTAAAGTGTCCAGTGGTGTCATTCTTACTTAATCATGACAGATTGATCTCCAGCCCTGTCCTCATCAACACCCACACCTGTGTTAATGGAGCAATCACTGAAACGATGTTAGATGGTCCTTTTAAGGCAGGGCTGCAATGATGTTGAAATGTGTTTTGGGGAATAAAGTTCATTTTCTAGGCAAATATTGACTTTGCAAGTAATTGCTGTTAAGCTGATCACTCTTTATAACATTCTGGAGTATACGCAAATTGCCATTATAAAAACTGAAGCAGTAGACTTTGTAATAATTAATATTTGTATCATTCTCAAAACTTTTGGCCATGACTGTAGTCACAGCCTAACAGGGCCACGATAAATTTTTATGTGCTTCACCTGCTCCTGCACTGTAACTCGGTCACTCTGTAGTCACAGCCATATAGGGCCTCGATATATTTTTATGTTCTTCGCCTGCTCCTGCACTGTAACTCGGTCACTCTGCAGTCACAGCCATACGGGGCCTCGATAAATTTTTATGTGTTTCTCCTGCTCCTGCACTGTAACTCGGTCACTCTGTAGTCACAGCCATACATGGTCACGCTAAATTTTTATGTGCTTCGCCTGCTCTTGCACTGTAACTCGGTCACTCTGTTGTCACAGCCATACAGGGTCCCGCTAAATTTTTGTGTGCTTCGCCTGGTCCTGCACTGTAACTCGGTCACTCTGTAGTCACAGCCATACAGGGTCACACTAAATTTTTATGTGCTTTGCCTGCTCCTGCACTGTAACTCGGTCACTCTGTAGTCACAGCCATACAGGGCCTCAATAAAGTTTTATGTGCTTCGCCTGCTCCCGCAGTGTAACTCGGTCACTCTGTTGTCACAGCCATACAGGGTCACGCTCAATTTTTATGTGCTTCGCCTCCTCCTGCACTGTAACTCGGTCACTCTGTAGTCACAGCCATACAGGGCCTCGATAAATTTTTATGTGCTTCGCCTGCTCCCGCCGTGTAACTCGGTCACTCTGTTGTCATAGCCATACAGGGTAACGCTAAATTTTTGTGTGCTTCGCCTGCTCCCGCAGTGTAACTCGGTCACTCTGTAGTCACAGCCATATAGGGTCACGCTAAATTTTTATGTGCTTCGCCTGCTCCGTCACTGTAACTCGGTCACTCTGTAGTAACAGCCATACAGGGCCTCGATAAATTTTTATGTGCTTCGCCTGATCCTGCAGTGTAACTCGATCACTTTGTAGTCACAGCCATACAGGGCCACGATAAATTTTTATGTGCTTCGCCTGCTCCTGCTCTGTAACTCGGTCACTCTGTAGTCACAGCCATACAGGGCCTCAATAAATTTTTATGTGCTTCGCCTGCTCCCGCAGTGTAACTCGGTCACTCTGTATTCACAGCCATACAGTGCCACGATAAATTTTTATGTGCTTCGCCTGCTCCCTTAGTGTATCTCGGTCACTCTGTAGTCACAGCCATACAGGGCCACGCTAAATTTTTATTGTCTGGGTGAGCACAATTGCCTTGAGGGTCACCAGCAGGCTGTTGCCCTAGAATTTGGGGTAATGGTGGGATTAGGAAGCCTCAGAGGCATCCATGCATGCTGCCCCTGCTGTTTCCTTTCCATTTCCGTGGTGTTTCAATCATTTTCTGATGTTTCCAGGTTTTCTCCCAGCCTTCCCTAGGCAGAGTCTTGGTTCCCTGCAAAAAATGCTCGAGTCTCCCTTTGACTTCAATGTGGTTCGTTATTCGAAACGAGCACCCGAGCATCGGGAAAAATTCGACTCGAATAAAGAGCACCCTAGCATTTTAGTGCTCGCTCATCTCTAGTTACTATGTTACTATACTGAGACATACTGATGGTTCTGAGACAGTGGGTGAGAGGAGATCTATGAGATTGGCAACAGTGTTTTAATTTGACGGGTTTCTTGTGGATCATTAGACCGCTGTGTTGTTTCTGATACTGGCCACACCTCTTACTACCAGGTGTTGTTATTTTGCTCTTAACTTTCCTTATTTATAGTTGCTTCTCCCAGAATCCTGTGTGGTTTATATCTTCAGTTGTGTTTGTGGTCTGCAGTGTTTGGTTCTCTGCGGAGATCCTGTTGCTCCTATAGCTACTGGAAAGTTAAGTGTTTCCTTTCTCTTTTGCATTTAGTTTTGGTTTGCCTGTGTGATATTTTCCCTTGTCCTTTGTTGTAGGCCTGAGATAGACTCCTGTCCATCCTTAATTCCTGGAGGAACAGGTAGTCTCAGTCCTGTCACTATCACCAGAGTCTTATAGGGTGTAATAGGACTCTATGTACTCCTGCATATGAACTCACCTACCTTTGGGGTCTGTTCATACTCATAGCCAGTCAGTACCGTGACTAGGGATTTGACTAGGAGGTGTCCTTTTCTTTCCCTAGTTTTCAGGCCTTGGTCCTTCTTCATCTGGTGTGGTGTCTCCCTCCCACACACGGGATAGAACCAATCAATGCTTAAAAATTCCCTTATAATACAGGTAGTGAGCTGTAGCAGAACGGTCATGCCCCCCCTTTATAAGAAAGACCATGCCCCTAAGAAGCCAGCTTTAAATATGTCTAGCAGAGCAATTGTTACAATAGATCCATGTGAGATACAGGGCTGGTTCTCTTTGTTAGAATGGAGGATGGCCACTATTTCTAACCCACTACATTACACATAGTATTAAACATAATATAAAAGAGGACAGAATTAAAGGGGACAGGACCAATCAGTACTTAAAAATACCCTTACAATACACAGTTTCAGATAGTGAACTGTAACAGAAAGGTCATGCCCCCCACTTCCAAAGAAAGGCAATGCCCCTGAGCTTCCAGCTTTAAATAAGTCTAGCAGAGCAATTGTTACAATTAAGGGGGGTAATTTTAGATTCTGATGAGATACAGGACTGGTTCTCTTTGTTAGAAAGAGGTTGTAATGTCCTATATAATGTCTGATTTATATTTTTTACATTAATTATATGATATCCCCTTTAAGTTGCCGTGTATCCCTAACCTTATAGAGAGCCTGCAGGCAGAGAAATAGAACTAAAACTACTTGAAGGTGAAAAGAGATACCACTTTCTCCAAAAACGTACAGTATATTATGTTGTATGTATTCACATCTGCTACTAAGTTATGCAAAACTGTTTTGATTGATTAAAGAAATAACTGCAACATATTTTTAAATGTTTTTTTGTTAAAGGGAGTCCATTGGTCCAGTCATCTTAAGTATGCAGCAAACTCTCCACACTCTGTATTAATTGACAGTAGAATAAAATATTTTGCTCTACTTTCAATTCTTTAGTTTACCACCTGATTAACCTCCTAACAGTCACATTACAATTGGAAAAACCTTCCCAAAAATATCACTTTTTTATTGTAATATGTGTCTGAAGTAAATGTTTTTAGTACACAACTCGGGAAACAAAATTGTGTTTTTGATCCCTTAGTGACATAACTAATTTTAGCCTTAAGCACCAGTAACATTTCCCCCCTCTGCCTTCCAATAGTCATAACTTTTACATTTTTTTTTCTAAGTTGTTGTTTTTTTGTTTTTTCTTGCAATATGAGTTTTAGCTTTTTAGGAACCATTTTGGGGTATACAGTACAGACCAAAAGTTTGGACACACCTTCTCATTCAAAGAGTTTTCTGTCTTTTCATGACTATGAAAATTGTAGATTCACACTGAAGGCATCAAAACTATGAATTAACACGTGTGGAATTATATACTTTAAAAAAAAGTGTGAAACAACTGAAAATATGTCTTATATTCTAGGTTCTTCAAAGTAGCCACCTTTTGCTTTGATTACTGCTTTGCACACTCTTGGCATTCTCTTGATGAGCTTCAAGAGGTAGTCACCTGAAATGGTTTTCACTTCACAGGTGTGCCCTGTCAGGTTTAATAAGTGGGATTTCTTGCCTTATAAATGGGGTTGGGACCCTGAGTTGTGTTGGGCAGAATTCAGGTAGATACACAGTTGATAGTCCTACTGAATAGACTGTTAGAATTTGTATTATGGCAAGAAAAAAGCAGCTAAGTAAAGAAAAACGAGTGGCCATCATTAATTTAAGAAATGAAGGTCAGTCAGTCCGAAAAATTGGGAAAACTTTGAAAGTGTCCCCAAGTGCAGTCGCAAAAACCATCAAGCGCTACAAAGAAAGTGGCTCACATGAGGACCGCCCCAGGAAAGGAAGACCAAGAGTCACCTCTGCTGCGGAGGATAAGTTCCTCCGAGTCACCAGCCTCAGAAATCGCAGGTTAACAGCAGCTCAGATTAGAGACTAGGTCAATGCCACACAGAGTTCTAGCAGCAGACACATCTCTACAACAACTGTTAAGAGGAGACTGTGTGCAGCAGGCCTTCATGGTAAAATAGCTGCTAGGAAACCACTGCTAAGGACAGGCAACAAGCAGAAGAGACTTGTTTGGACTAAAAAACACAAGGAAGTGACATTAGACCAGTGGAAATCTGTGCTTTGGTTTGATGAGTCCAAATTTGAGATCTTTGGTTCCAACCACCGTGTCTTTGTGCAACGCAGAAAAGGTGAACGGATGGACTCTACATGCCTGGTTCCCACCGTGAAGCATGGAGGAGGAGGTGATGGTGTGAGGGTGCTTTGCTGGTGACACTGTTGGGGATTTATTCAAAATTGAAGGCATACTGAACCAGCATGGCTACCACAGCATCTTGCAGCGGCATGCTATTCCATCCGGTTTGCGTTTAGTTGGACCATCATTTATTTATCAACAGGCCAATGATCCCAAACACACCTCCAGGCTGTGTAAGGGCTATTTGACTAAGAAGGAGAGTGATGGGGTGCTACGCCAGATGACCTGGCCTCTACAGTCACCAGACCTGAACCCAATCGAGATGGTTTGGGGTGAGCTGGACCGCAGAGTGAAGGCAAAAGGGCCAACAAGTGCTAAGCATCTCTGGGAACTCCTTCAAGACTGTTGGAATACCATTTCAGATGACTACCTCTTGAAGCTCATCAAGAGAATGCCAAGAGTATGCAAAGCAATAATCAAAGCAAAAGGTGGCTACTTTGAAGAACCTAGAATATAAGAGATATTTTCAGTTGTTTCACACTTTTTTGTTAAGTATATAATTCCACATGTGTTAATTCATAGTTTCGATGCCTTCAGTGTCAATCTACAATTTTCATAGTCATGAAAATACAGAAAACTCTTTGAATGAGAAGGTGTGGCCAAACGTTTGGTCTGTACTGTACATAGTGTATTAAGTTACTAAGTTACTCATGTTAATTTATTTGTAGAAGAAAAAATAAAAAGAACAGCAAATTAAACATTATTTTGTTGAATTTACTAACGGAGTTCACTGTGTGGTATATATAACATAACTTTATTATGTGGGTCAGTACAATGATGATAATTAGAGATGAGCGAGCAGTGCTCGTTACGAGCACTGTAACACTCGGGTCCCGTGTGAAATGCCCGCAGGCATTGCGGATCCGTCCTCATCTGCATGTAAGTCAATGAGGACGGATCGTTTGGTATGACACTCATACCAAACGGTTCCGTCCTCACCCGTCTTAAAGTCAGTGGGGACGGAACCGTTTGGTATGAGTGTCATACCAAACGATCCGTCCTCATTGACTTACATGCAGATGAGGACGGATCCGCAATGCCTGCGGGCATTTCACACGGGACCCGAGCGTTACAGTGCTCGTAACGAGCACTGCTCGCTCATCTCTAATGATAATGCCAAATTTACCATATTTTTTGCCCCATAAGAGACACTTTTTTCCCCCAAAGTGGGGGGAAATGTCCCTGCGTCTTATGGGGTGAATACTAATGAGCGCTTTTATTATGGAAGCGCTCATTAGTAATGGAGGACTGGGAAGCAGTGAAGGCTCTGTACTCACTGCTTCCTGGTCCTCTGCTGCTGGCTGTTCTTTGGCTGCGCACAGCGGGAGGGTGCTCTGTGACTGCGTTGGGTCACAGCATAGCCGTGGCTTGAAGAAGAGAGAGAGTGCCCTAAAGGTATGGGGGCTGATTTGAGGCTGGGGGCTGATATGAGGCATGGGGCTGATTAAGTGAGGCATGGGGGATGATCAAATGAGGCATGAGGCTGATCAAAAAAGGCTGGGCTGATCAATTGTGGCAAGGGGGCTGATTAAATGAGGGTGTGGGCTGATCAATTGAGGCATGGGGGGGATGATTTTAGGGTATGGGGTTGATATGAGGTATGGGGGTCTGGTCTGAGGCATAGGGTCTTATCTGAGGCATGAGGGTCTCATCTGAGGTATTGGAGTCTGATATGAGGTATGGAGGTCTCATCTGAGGTTTAAATGGGGTGGTCTTATTTATATTGGGGCTCTTATCTGAGATCTGATTGGGGATCATTCACAATGGGGTCTGAGCTGAGGTCTGATTGCTAGTCTGATCTGAGATCTAATGCAAAATATTCTTTTCTTACTGTCCTCCTCAAAACCTAGGTGCATCTTTTGGGTCGGTGCGTCCTATATGGCAAAAATATAGTATCTTGTTTTGTTTTTTTTTTGTATTTTTTTATTTCCTCCTACAGACTGTCAGCTCCCCAACTGCCCCCTTCTCCTCCAGACTGACAGGGTGGAGTCTGCCTTAGCTGCTCTTATATCTGGATAGGTAGCAGCTGGAGATAGGCCTAGTCTTCTTTGAAAGCTGACATCCAGGACTTTTCATACAATACCAGAATCATAGTATAATCTTCACTACATCTGAACATATGGTTATAAAAAAATGGGGATGGCAGTGAATGCAGCTGAAAGTGAAAGTAAAAGGAGGTTTCACTGCTTTTACTCACAACTCAGTTTCTAACAGCTATATCTCCTGATATGGTTTAGATAATGCTGATAATGTATGCCAGTTTTCAAACAAGACCAGGCTCATATATTCATCTGCTACTGATCTGGAGATATGAGCAGCTGCAGCAGCTGAACTGTTAAAAGCTTTTTCTCAAAACAGGCATATTCTGTAGACACATCTATTATAGAGACATACACACTTTTTCAACTCACCTGACTAGGCAAAGGAGTGCCTTCAGCAAAACAGGGCAGGTTAACATGTAAGATTATGAGCCAAAAATGCCAAAAGTTTTGATACATTTTTTAGGTAAACTAAACAAAAAATAGACAGTGTTAGACTAGACTGTTTAACCCCTTCAACCCCAGGCCTGTTTTCACCTTCGTGCCCAAGCCATTTTTTACAAATCTGACGTGTCACTTTAAGTGGTAATAACTTTGGAACGCTTTTACTTATCCAAGCCATTCTGAGATTGTTTTCTCGTCACATATTGTGCTTCATGACAGTAGTAAATTTGTGGCAAAATATTTCATTTTTATTTTTAAAATTTCAATTTCTCTACTTTCAAAATACATAATACCTCCAAAAATAGTTATTATTTTACATTCCCCATATGTCTACTTTAAGTTGGCATCATTTTATAAATGTCATTTTACTTTTTTCGGATGTTAGAAGGCTTAGAAGTTTAGAAGCCATTTTTCAAATTTTCAACAAAATTTCCCAAACCATTTTTTTAAACACCAATTCAGATATAAAGTGATTTTGAGGTGCTTACGTAATGGAAACCACCCATAAATGACCCCATTTTAGAAACTACACCCCTCAAGTTATAAAAAACTAATGTTACAAACTTTGTTAACCTTGAGGTGTTCCACAAGAATTTTTTGGTAGATTATTCATGTTAATAATTTTTTTCTTGCAACACAGCAAGGGTTAACAGCAAACTAAACCTCAATATACATTACTCTGATTCTGCAGTTTACCGAAATACCCCATATGTGGTGGTAAACGTCTCTATGGGTTTGTGGCAGTGGTCAGAAGGAAAGGAGCGCCATACGAATTTTGGAGGCAGATTTTGCTAGAATGGTTTTTAGGCACCATTTTGTAATTGAGAGACCCTGACATACCCCTAGAGTGGAAACCCTCAAAAAGTGACACCATTTTGGAAACTACACCCTTCAAAGAATATATTAAGGGGGGTACTGACCACTTTGACCCCCTAAGCGTTTTACGGAATTTGGAAACACTTGGCTGTGAAAATGAAAAGTTTCATTTCTTCCAATAAAATGTTGCTTTAGCCACACATTTTTCATTTTCATAAGGGGTAACAGGAGAAAAGCACCCCATAATTTGTTCCCCATTTTCTCCTGAATACGGCAACACCCCATATGTGGTGGTAAACTGCTGTGGGGACACATGGCAGGACTCAGAACAGAAGGAGCCCCATATGGATTTTGCAGAACAGATTTTGATGGATTGGTTTGCGGGAGCCATTGATTTTTATTTTTTTGAGTTATTGTCTTATGTGGGGGCTCATTTTTTGTGGGATAAGGTGATGTTTTCATTGGTACCATTTTGGGGTACATAAGACTTTTTGATCGCTTGGTTTTATTTTTCTTGTGAGTCAAGGTGAAAAAAATAGCTATTTTGGCATAGTTTTTTTTAAAAAATTTTTTACAGCATTCACCTGGGGGGCCATCTCATGTAATATTTTTATAAAGCAGATTGTTACGGACGCGGCAATACCCCATATGTCTAACATTTTTATTTTTGGAAAGTTTTACACATTAGATTTATTTTTGAACAGAATAAAATCTTTTTTTTCTGTTGCCATTTTCTGAGAGCCATATTTTTTTTATTTTTCGGGCGATTGTCTCAGGTATCATTTTTGCGGGACAAGATGACAGTTTGATTGGTTCAATTTTGGGGTAAATACGCCTGTTTGATCGCCTGCTATTACACTTTTTGTGAGGCAAGAGGAAAAAAAAATGGATGTTTTGGCATAGTTTTTTTTTTTTTTTTTTTTTACTGCGTTCACCTGGAGGGGTGGATGATGTGATATTTTTATAGAGCCGGTCGATACGGACGCGGCAATACCTAATATGTATATTTTTCTTTTTTTCCTTTTTTTTTTTTAACTTTATTTTTGGAAAAGTGCGCTTTTTTAAATTATTTTTTTTTTACTTTTTTTCACTTGATTTAACTTTTGGGGGTCTGATCCCCTTTATTATGCATTGCAATACTGTTGTATTGTAATGCATTGGCTGTAAGTGTATTACTCAATGTAATACACTTACAGCCTGCTTCCTGTGCGATCCAGGGGGCTGGATCGCACAGGCACGCACGGATAGCAGCCACGATGCCTAAGGAAGGCATCGGGCTGCTATCCAAGCCATCGGGTCCCCGTCACAGCAGCGCGGGGACCCGATGGACCCTACTCACCGACGCCCGCATCGCATGTGCCGCGGTCAGCACTGACCGCGGCACATCGAGGGTTAATACGCCCGCATCGGTGTTTTCACCGGGAACCCTGCAGCTGATCGGGCAGGCGCAGCTCCACCACCCGCCCGATCAGCGAGCCGTAGTATTACGGCGCCGGGCGTCAAGCCCCTTCATGCAGCGCACAATGCTAGGGAGGCTCGTCCCGTCCGCGCCTGCCATTGGCTGCCTCCCCCGACACCAGATGTTTTCATCCCTGCACAAGGAAAAGTAGCCGCGGCGGTGCGGGGACAAGGGGCTGCTTAAGTATATTTACTGTGAGGGGCCCGGCATATGGGGTGAATTTAATAGTCTTGGATAACCCATTTATTATCAGAGCACATTAACGGGGAACGTATAAGAGGATGGGACTACAACTCCCAGCATGTACAAGCAGTTATTATGTAATATCAGAGTACATTACAAGAGGAGGTATTAGAGAAGAGGACTACAACTACCAGCATATCCAGGGTGTTGTAATATACCCTATTACATAATAGTGGCCTGGACATGCTGAGAGTTGTAGTCCTCTCCTCTTATAATGTACTCTTATATTACATAACAAGCTGGACATGCAGGGCGTTGTAGTCCACTCCTCATACCTCATCTTGCAATGTACTCTGATATTACATAACAGGATGTATAAGAGGAGAGGACTACAACCCCCAGCATTTCCCTGGCACTTACATTGAATCCATCCTTCTTCCTATGCATGGCTGATCCTTTTCTTCATTACTTTACTGCACTGCTGAGCTCCACCTCCTGATCTGGTCACATGATGGTGAGGTCATCGCAGGTCCTTCACCCCCTTCTCTGCTAAGCTCCGCCTCCTGCATCTGACATAATCGCAGGTCCTTCAGCTGGTGGAGTGTTGCTGGTGTCTGGAGCTGTGTTATATGTAAGGAAAGGGACCTTATTGTAATGTGCAGCTGTTCAGCTGTCAGCCCGTTTGCTTCCACGGACGTTCAGCTGAACAGCAGCACTGAAGCAGGGAGCCCCTTAGATGATGGGGGCCTTGGGCAATTGCCCAGTTTGCCCCCCCCCCCTAATGCCGGCACTGCTTCTCTCTTTACCAACCCATCCAAAACACCCTATGAACTAACAGAAACCAGTCAGTGTCACATACACTGAATACTATCAAGTCACATATCCACCTCCTCCCTGAAATTATACACCACCACACGCAGAGTGCTCTTAATGGTAGTACCCCCTATAGATAGTGCCAAATAGTCTATGACCCAATGCTGTGTGCCCCTTATGCCCCTTATGCACTGTGCCCACATTTGCTGTTCTACCATGCTGTCTGCACCTTATGATCTGTGCAACCGCACACAGGGCAACCATGCTTTGTGCACATATGTATTTTTATCACCATGCTCTGCGTCCCTAATGCTCTGTGCCCCCATGATCTATGCCCTCATTCTCTGTGCCCCTTAAGCTCTCTTCCCCTTGTGCCACCATGTTTTGTGCCTTTGTGTATGATACTTCATGGAATGCGTTGCCAGGACACAAATCTATGCGACCAGCAATACAATGGCGCACAAGCTTAATTCCCACTTGGCTGAATTGTTGGCAGTGCAGTTGCTGCTATATCATTTAAAGGGGACTTGTCAGCTCTGAAACACCCTCCAAACTAGAGTAAGCGGTGTATAGTGTAAGTGACGTCGAGTCCGGTTATGTAATTTGTATCTTCATACTCACTTGCATTCTGACGCTGTGCTCTGACAAACCAGCAGTAAAATGCATTCAGTGGACTCCAGTGCTCACTCATATAATGGAGAGGACTCAAAGAAGAGTCCTCTCAATGTATTTTACTGCCGGTTTGTGGGAGCACAGCATCAGAATGGAAGTGAGTATGAAGATAAAACTTGCATAATCGGATTCAGCATCATTTAAACTACAGTGCCTTGCGAAAGTATTTGGCCCCCTGGAACTTTTCAACCTTTTGCCACATTTCAGGCTTCAAACAAAAAGATATAACATTTTAAATTTTTGGTGAAGAATCAACAACAAGTAGGTCACAATTGTGAAGTGGATCATTTAAACTTTTTTTGTAATAAAACTTAAAAGTTGGGCGTGCAAAATTATTCGGCCCATTTACTTTCAGTTCAGAAAACTCACTCCAGAAGTTCATTGAGGATCTCTGAATGATCCAATGTTGTCCTAAATGACTGATGAAGATAAATAGAATCCACCTGTGTGTAATCAAGTCTCCGTATAAATGCACCTGCTCTGTGATAGTCTCAGGGTTCTGCATCATGAAGACCAAGGAACACACCAGGCAGGTCCGTGATACTATTGTGGAGAAGTTTAAAGCCGGATTTGGATACCAAAAGATTTCCCAAGCTTTAAACATCCCAAGGAGCACTGTGCAAGCGATCATATTGAAATGGAAGGAGTATCAGACCACTGCAAATCTACCAAGACCTGGCCGTCCCTCTAAACTTTCATCTCAAACAAGGAGAAGACTGATCAGAGATGCAGCCAAGAGGCCCATGATCACTCTGGATGAACTGCAGAGATCTACAGCTGAGGTGGGAAAGTCTGTCCATAGGACAACAATCAGTCGAACACTTCACAAATCTGGCCTTTATGGAAGAGTGGCAAGAAGAAAGCCATTTCTCAAAGATATCCATAAAAAGTCTTGTTTATAGTTTGCCACAAGCCACCTGGGAGACACACCAAACATGTGGAAGAAGGTGCTCTGATCAGAGGAAACCAAAATTGAACTTTTTGGAAACAATGTAAAACAATATCTTTGGCATAAAAGCAACACAGCACATCACCCTGAACACACCATCCCCACTGTCAAACATGGTGGTGGCAGCGTCATGGTTAGGGCCTGCTTTTCATCAGCAGGGACAGGGAAGATGGTTAAAATTGATGGGAAAATGGAGATGGAGCCAAATACAGGACCATTCTGGATGAAAACCTGTTGGAGTCTGCAAAAGACCTGAGACTAGGACGGAGATTTATCTTCCAACAAGACAATGATCCCAAACATAAAGCAAAATCTACAATGGAATGGTTCAAAAATAAACGTATCCAGGTCTTAGAATGGCCAAGTCAAAGTCCAGACCTGAATCTAATTGAGAATATGTGGAAAGAGCTGAAAACGGCTGTTCACAAACTATCTCCATCCAACCTCAAAGAGCTCGAGCTGTTTTGCAAGAAAGAATGGGCAAGAATTTCAGTCTCTGCAAAACTGTTAGAGACATACCCCAAGCGACTTGCAGCTGTAATTGCAGCAAAAGGTGGCGCAACAAAGTATTAATGCAAGGGGGCCGAATAATTTTGTACGCCCCACTTTTCAGTTTTATTATTACAAAAAAGTTTAAATGATCCAATAAATTTCATTCCACTTCACAATTGTGACCCACTTGTTGTTGATTCTTCACCAAAAATTTAAAATGTTATATCTTTTTGTTTGAAGCTTGAAATGTGGCAAAAGGTTGAAAAGTTCCTGGGGGCCGAATACTTTCGCAAGGCACTGTATACATCTCTTACTCTACTTCAGGGGGTGTTTCAGAGCTGACAGGTTCCCTTTAAGTCTGCTGCCTGTAGGAGCTAATGGCATGTGCCCAGCCTTGCTGGTGATTTTCTAGCCAGGATTATTTCTCCCAAAAAGCCATCGCTGCCTTGTACTATCACGTGGCAGACAACGTGGGTCACTCGCTGTGATTCTCGCTGTGCGGCAAGGTTCCCACCACGGATCGATTGTATTAGCTCTCCTTCCTATCACGTGTCAAGTCAAGTATTGCTATGCGGTTTTGGAGCTGATCGGCCTGGGATAGAGTAGCCACACAGCGATCATTTGGTCAAGTACATCAAGCTGCAAACATCTGACACCAACAACTGCGACTCCACCTAGGCAAAGAGGTTAGCCATAATAGGCGCAACATGCTGGTCACCCTGAACCTGGGCAAAATAACACATGCTCCCTGCATGGTGCACGTCATCAACCTATTTGTGCAGTGCTTTCTAAATAAGTACACTGGCTTGCGCAAGGTGCTGGCAAAGTCCAGGAGACTGTCCAAGCACTTTAGCCACTCTTACATGGCAAGGAACGCTTGGACCTACAGCAACAGAACAGCCTGCCGTGTAGTGGGTGGGGGGGTGTGCTAGTCGTAGTGAAACCCAAGTGGACCAAGTTGTCCACTGCCAGTGTCTAAAACATCATTTTTATCAAAATTAACCAAGCCTGGATTGAGGAAGATTTTCACACACCTCCGGCTGATTGTGATGAATAGATCTAGCCTTGCTGGCAGTTCCCCATCTTGCTGCTGTTGCTGTCCGACTGCTACTACTATGCCACTGCTGAGGCCTGACTACAATCACGTTCTGTATGGCTTCTATTGCTGCCTCTGTCATGCCATTGCTGCAACCTGCCTACCATTACGTTCTATACGGTTGCTTCTGCCGCTGCCATCATGCTGCCATTTCCATTATGCCACTGCTGCAGCCTGCAGACATCTACTGCCACCGCTATTAATGCAAAGGATCTGCCACTACTACTGCTACCACCACTACTACACTACTACTATAACCCATAGACAGCCTACCTACTGCCTTGTATGTTTCATGCTATACTGCTTCTGCTGATGCTACTATTGTGGACACATGCCACTTTATCTGTATCCGTACTGTATTCTTTCCACATCCACACTGCACTGCTGCTGCTCCCAATTAAAAAAAAAATTGTGGGGGGGGGGGGCTCGTTCACAATGAGACACTTTTTCTTCTGCTAATCAACACATGTGCGTGCGGTATCGCTGGGCATTCCGACCCTGTCAAGGCATAATGTTTGGATGCTTGGTCACCCTAACCACTTTTTTATTTTATTTTTTATCCCATAACACTGTGTGTGTTTAAACATCATCTGCTGCCAATAAGGGACAATATTTTGGAAGCTTTGGAGTATGAAAAACCATACCACATGTGTCTGTGCGGTGTGTTTGCAAACATGCTGTATGTGAATGCCGTCAAATGTGAGTTTACCCATAGCTATGTATGTCAATGTCACTCAAACATCATTTACTATTGCTGTCATTTTGAGATATCAAGTTTCTCCTAGGATGCTAGAGAGGGTTATATACAACTTCCAGGGCCACAGGAGCAACTTTGGTTCTTCCAGAACTGGCTTGGGTCTGAACCAAACGTTTTCAAAAATTTGTCAAATTAATTTTGAGTGGTTCACTCATCTCCATCTCAAACTGCTTTCTGCTTCCTCTTGTCCTGATTACCACTCTAGATTGAACTAGCTCTCAGTAAAGCAGCCCCTCTCCAAAGGGAGATGAAGCAACCCCATCTAACTATGGTTGCTAACGTGCTGGTGTTAACCCCATCTGCACAATCCTTAGGATGGAATTGAATACACAAAATGGCACATTAGCACCACGATGTAATAGGCTTTGCAAGAAACTGTGAGTTTAGACTTAAAAATCAGTAGGTCATTTGTGCCACAAATGTTACCAAAGGCGTACAAAATTCAGTAAATTAAAAAAAAAATGGCTTAAAATGCAGGCACTCCAAAAAAGTGACTTGAAATATTGCCCTCATAATAAATTACATCCTAATTTTGTCTCAGTGACGTTATTACTAAATCTACCCCAATGTGTCAAAAACTTTACATTTACAATACTATTTTTTCTCCCATATTCATAGATGATAAAGCATCAGATCACTGCTGTAAGAAGAAAACATATAGAAATGTTAAATCTGTTGTTTGTCAAATTAAAGTATACTGTATACATTAAATACAAACTATGGATACTAAGATGTAGGACACATTACTAAAATAGCAAATTGACTTGATGCCCAATTACTGTATCTGCCATGAACGTATACAGTGTGCAATATGACAACAAGTAATTATGAAACAAAACTAACAATCACGATCCCTATAAGTGACAGAAGGTGGTTCCCTTAGCTAACTGGCAGCAAAGGTTGTTTACCTGGTTCCTGATTTTTAATTGACTGTCTGGCATTCTTAGTAGCAGCTGGTCTTTAATTAGTTGGAAAATTATTGTCACTTGAAAAAAAAGGAAAGACAAAGAACAAAGCAATTAAATACAGAAATCCATATGGTGTTACATTGTTGTTAAACTCGTTTTTCCATTCTTTTCTCTATCTTTATGTTTGTAAATGTGAACATAAGCCAGCTAGCCTTCACATTTCCATTTTATTACTTTTCTGGGACAATTAATAATTAATGTTGTGTCTGTATTATTTTAAAGTGGAAATTAGTGATGACTATACGACAAATCTGCTCATTAACCTCTGTGAATGGGAATATAATCCAAATTTTCAACATTTTCAAAATGGAAAGATATGCAATTACCCCATCCATAAATAGTCAAACAATGCTAAAATTTAAAGGGGTTGTCCACTTTTTTATTTTGCTATTTTTGGCTAGCCACCGTGGGGTACTTAAGGCACTTTGCCCTGTGGAAAGGTACCTGAGCAATATTTTCTAGTATGCTAGGTTCCTGCAAAGGTATTCTGATTATGTTACTCTGCCCGGGTACCAACTTCTGCCTGTATCATGAATTAGACCCTTTGCTGCCTGACCTGATATCTGCCTGATCTCTGTTTTTGCCATGAGCTGCCCACCCTTGGTCTGTCCCTGACTGATATATCGGTGCTCCACTCCAGTGTCTCTTGACCCCTGTAAATCAGCAGCCACTTGAACAGATACTACTCCAAAAGCTATTGGCCTGGTGGTTCCCCTGCAGTGGTTTACAGAGAATGCCCTTAGGAGTAACGCCAAGACAAATCTGTTCAAGTGATACAGTAGAACTATATCTGTTTCATAACAAACTTGATGGACTTAAGTCTTAATTAGCCATATATAAAGAACTAGAGATGAGCGAGGACTAAAATGCTCGGGTGCTCGTTATTCGAGTCGAACTTTTCCCGATGCTCGGGTGCTCGTTTTGAGTAACGAACCCTATTGAAGTCAATGGGAGACTCGAGCATTTTTGCAGGGGACCAAGGCTCTGCCTAGGGAAGGCTGGGTGAAAACCTGGAAACCTGGAATCCAGGCAGCATGCATGGATGCCTCTGAGGCTGCCTAATCCCACCATTACCCCAAATTCTCCTAGTGGGGCATGTGTGGTATCGATTCTTCTCAGTTTAAAATCGTATACGTCCCCTATCTTGGGACCATATATTTCATGGATTTTTCGAACACGGAAAAGGAAAAAGAGCTTGCTCTGGCCAGGGGAGTGTCTTTTCTACTGCAGCTAAGGGGACGTGTCCATGCTCTGCCTATCACAGGTCAGGAGGCAATTAAAAGAGGAACAAACAAAAATCACTATAATATCTAATACGTCCCCTATCCAGGTAAATTGTTTGGAGAAAGGGCCTGTAGGTGGGGGGCAGGCTGGGGGGAAGGAGGTTGAGCTGGAAGAGCCAGAGGAGTGCCCCCTGGGCTAGCGTGTGTGGTGGTGACAACAGCCAGATGGATTTGGAAAAACTGTAGCATCAACCGGTACAGTATGTATTCTTCTGAGTTTAATACCGTATACGGCACCTATCCAGAAAAATAGTTTGGAGAGAGAGAAAGAGAGGAAAAAGACGTGCAGTATGGAGCAATTACACGGAAACTATTAGATTAGGCAGACTTGGTCTGCTTAATTGCAACCCAGACAAATGAGAGAGAGGAAAATGACGTATTTTTAAAAGTGACGTTCAGTATAGATCAAGTGTGGTATGTGTTCTATGTATACTACTCAGTTTAATACCGTATATGGCAGCTATCCGGAAAAATAGTTTGGAGAGAGAGAAAGATAGGAAAAAGACGTAAATTGTTTGGAGAGAGGACCTGTAGGTGGGGGGGCAGGCTGGGGGGAAGGAGGTTGAGCTGGAAGAGCCAGAGGAGTGCCCCCTGGGCTAGCGTGTGTGGTGGTGACAACAGCCGGATATAGTTAGAATGACGACGCAGGACCCCAACTTAAAAATTTAGCATCAACCGGTACAATTGTCAATTATGAGCTCGATCAAGTGTGGCATGACTTTTTAGATGGAGATTGCATGTGGTCACGTACTCATTGGAACCCCATAGTCACCCCTTCTCTGATGTGCTAACCCAGAATATTCTCTGCCCCAATTCGCAAGACCTTTTGCAGTCTCAGTGTGCTGACAGTGGAGATTTACCAGTGTTGTCTGAGGAGGTGGTGGACAATGGCGAGACACAGGTGTCGGGGGGGGTGAGGTAGTTGAAAGTGAAGCAAGTTACATTGTGGACTCCTTGGGGGGGACTTTCTCATGATGGGACAGATTCAATTGTGTTTAGAAAGGCTGATGGGCTTCCGTCAGCACTGTGTGTATAGAACCCAATGGCCTTTCATAAAAATAGTCTGGCGATGACCCCAAGGCAATTTTAAGGGACAACGGTAATGGTGACCCACTTAAAAATGCTGCCTTACACCCTGGCGGTTAACCCCTGATTGTCTGTCTTTCAATAAGATTGCAGCGTAAAGCATGGTGGTGAGCCTCAGTAATAGGATTGCAGTGTAAAGCATGGTGGTGAGCCTCAGTATGACTTTTTGGATGGAGATTGCATGTGGTCACATACTCCCTGGAACCCCATAGTCACCCCTTCTCTGATGTGCTACCCCAGAACATTCTCTGCCCCAATTCGCAAGACCTTTTGCTGTTTCCGTGTGCTGACAGTGGGGATTTACCAGTGTTGTCTGAGGAGGTGGTGGACAATGGTGAGACACAGGTCGGGGGGTGAGTTAGTTGTATGGGAAGCAAGTTACATTGGGGACTCCTTGGGGGGACTTTCTCATGATGGGACAGATTCAACTTGGGTGGATCAGGCACAGGAACAGATCAATTTTTTTTTTTTGTGTTTATTTAACTTTTATTTAGCACAAATAACCCCAGAGATATTTATTCGTTATCTTCGCTGCGCAGTCTGGCGTTGGGGGTTCGTCACTTTGATGGCGAGCTGTGCCGCTCTCTCCACAATGGTCTTTCGGTTCTTTGAGGAGACGTTGTGGGTGATTTCTGCACAGAAGGACTTGTTGCTCATCAACAGAACCTCAAGCTCCTTGACATTGTGGATCAGGAATTTGCGGAACCCTGTGGGCAGCATGTGTTTGGTCTTCTTGTTGCTACCGTACCCAATGTTGGACAATATAGATACGCAGGTAATATTATTTTTCACACCTATCCCAAAAAAAAATGTATGCAGTTTGCGCAAATAAAACTGGAAACTGGAACTGGAGAGAGGGCCTGTAGGTGGACCTCCGGAAAAATTGTTTGGAGAGAGGGCCTGTAGGTGGACCTCCGGAAAAATTGTTTGGAGAGAGGGCCTGTAGGTGGACCTCCGGAAAAAATTGTTTGGAGAGAGGGCCTGTAGGTGGACCTCCGGAAAAATTGTGGTAAAAGAGTGCCAGTTGGACCTCTAAAAAATGGCGTTTTTTTAGTCAGCGTTAGGCAAAGACGACATGGAGGAGGAGGAGTAGGAGGAGTAGAGAAGAGGAATCGGATACATAAGTAATGTTAATCTTTAGCTGCTTTCCCCTGGAGGAGATTTGAATTCCGGTGAAATCCAGGCTTTGTTCATTTTAATAAGCGTCAGCCTGTCAGCGCTGTCAGTTGACAGGCGTGTACGCTTATCGGTGATGACGCCACCAGCTGCACTGAATACCCGCTCTGACAGCACGCTAGCGGCAGGGCAGGCCAGCACCTCCACAGTGAACAGCGCCAGTTCAGGCCACGTGTCCAGCTTTGAAACCCAGTAGTTGTATGGAGCAGAGTGATCGCTACGGACATTGGTATGGTCAGCTAAGTACTCCCTCACCATCTTTCTGTACAGCTCCCCCCTACTCTGCCTAGACTGGGGACAGGTGACAGTGTCTTGCTGGGGTGACATAAAACTGGCAAAGGCCTTGGAGAGCGTTCCCCTGCCAGTGCTGGACAAGATGCCTGCTCGGCTCCTCTCCCCCGCTACTTGGCCCACAGAACCATGCCCTCTGCCGCTAGCGGCGTCAGATGGGAAGAATTGTTTCAGCTTGTGCACCAGGGCCTGTTGATATCTATTCACTCTCATACTCCTTTCCTCTGCAGGGATGAGAGTGGAAAGGTTCTGCTTGTACCGTGGGTCCAGGAGAGTGAACACCCAGTAATCGGTGTTTGAAAAAATTCTTCTAATGCGAGGGTCACGAGATAGGCAGCCTAACATGAAGTCTGCCATGTGCGCCAGAGTCCCAACACACAAGAATTCCCTCTCCTCACTGGCCTGACTCTCCATTTCCTCCTCCTCCTCCTCCTCCAAGTCCTCCTTTTCAGCCCATACACGCTCAAGAGTTAAGGACTGAGCACTGGTACCCTCTACTGTCTCGCCAACATTCTCCTCCTCTTCCTCCTCATCCTCATCCCCTTCCTCCGATGCGCGCTGAGAAACAGACCGGAGGGTGCTCTGGCTATCAAACGACGTATCTTCCTCCACCGTCTCTTGTGACAAGCACAAAGCATCCGACTTGATGCTGAGCACTGAGTTTTTCAACAGGCAAAGCAGCGGGATGGTGAGGCTGATAATGGCGGCATCGCCGCTGACCATCTGTGTTGACTCCTCAAAGTTGCTCAACACCTGGCAGATATCAGACATCCATGTCCACTCCTCACTGTAGACTTGAGGAATCTGACTGACCCGACTACCAGTTCTGGTGGAAGTTGACATCTGGCAGTCTACAATCGCTCTGCGCTGCTGGTAAACTCTGGATAACACGTTTAATGTTGAATTCCATCTCGTGGGCACGTCGCACAACAGTCGGTGAGCGGACAGTTGTAGGCGGCGCTGCGCTGCCCTGAGAGTGGCAGCATCTGTGGTCGACTTGCGGAAATGCGCACAGATGCGACACACCTTGGTGAGCAAATCAGACAGATTGGGGTATGTCTTGAGGAACCGCTGAACTATGAGATTGAACACGTGGGCCAGACATGGCACATGTGTCAGTCTGCCGAGTTGCACAGCCGCCACCAGGTTACGCCCGTTGTCACACACAACCAATTCCTGGCTTGAGGTTCAGCGGTGCCAGCCACACATCGGTCTGCGCCGTGATACCCTGTAACAGCTCTTGGGCAGTGTGCCTTTTGTCACCTAAGCTCAGCAGTATGAGCACCGCCTGCTGGCGCTTACCCACGGCACTGCTGCTGCGCCTAGAGCTACCGACTGAAAGCGCCGTGACCACGGATGGAAATTCAGTAAAGGAGGAGGGGTCGGAGGAGGAGGAGGCATAGTAAGTCTGAGAGACCGTGACCGAGGTAGGCCCTGCAATCCTCGGTGTGGGCAGTACATGAGGGGCCCCAGGGTCATTCTCGGTCCCAGCCTCCACCAAGTTAACCCAATGTGCCGTCAGTGAGATATAGTGTCCCTGCCCGGCAGTACTTGTCCACGTGTCTGTGGTTAGGTTGACCTTCTCAGAAACAGCGTTGGTCAGGGCACGGATGATGTTCTGTGACACGTGCTGG
>ONZH01006835.1:0-14690 GCA_900303285.1 Rhinella marina | reverse complement strand
TCCCTTCCCCTCTAATAATTCATGACAGTTCAGAATATCTATAGTTATTAGGGTTCTCCAAGTTAAATTTATTGATGACCTATCCTCAGGATAGGTCATCAATATCAGATCGGCGGGGGTCCGACACCCGGCAAACCTGCCGATCAGCTGTTTGAAGAGGAGGTGCGCGCCGCACCAGCTCTGCCTCTTCATTGTTTACATCCTAGCGGTAACATGGGTAGCGGTGAGTAGGTGTAATTACACCTAACCGCCCCATTCATTTCACTGGGAAGGATCGCTCCCATAGACTTATATGGGAATGATCCTTCCCATTGAAATAAATGGGGCAGTGAAGTGTAATTACACCTACTCACTGCTACCCATGTTACCGCTAGGATGTAAACAATGAAGAGGAGGCAGCGCTGGTACGGCACGCGCCTCCTCTTCAAACAGCTGATCGGCGGGGGAGCCGGGTGTCGGACCCCCGCCAATCTGATATTGATGACCTATCCTGAGGATAGGTCACCAATAAATTTAACTTGAAGAACCCTTTTAATTAAAGAATAACATATAAAATAAGAAGATTCAATAAATTTAACCCTAAATACATAAACGATAATGTAAGCAAGATAGTGAAGCGATGTTTTATTATATGACATCTCTGCTAGTCACATCCTCCCTCACATGGGAGGAATCTTAAGATCGACAGCCTGAAGCAGTGAGAGGAGCAGTGGACCACTCGGCAGCCCGTGAGTTTGTGACTGTGATATTGTTGGGTATACATCAATTAGAATGTTGGGCAGCGATTGGTGAAGGGAGGACTTAGTGCATTTATGTAACAAGGTACGATGTAGCATGCGCACGCTTATACCTTTGTCTTCCCTGATGAAGCCACTCATGCGGTTAAGCATGTTGGGAGGGTGTTGCATGTGGTTTTAGTACAGCAGACAGCATTAGTAATAACCAAGCACAAAAAATTTAGGGAAAGTGTACAGATGTGTATGTTTGAGATGCAGGAGAATGTGGGGTGTGGCATATGGTTATGAAGTAATAACCATTGGCAGATTACAATTAGTCACTAAACTGAAACCAGGTTTCTGTTAGGAGTGCTGGGCCGAGTGTGAGACAAACAACGGACAGTAACAACAGATACATTAATGGAACTTTCAGTTTGATGGCATTAGGATATTAGCCTAAGGTAGCTGTTATAGATCAGCAAGGTATATAGCCTAGGATAGCTGTTATTAGACAGCAAGGCATATAAACCCACAATAGCTGTTATAGACCAGCAAGGCATATATAGATCAATTCTCATGAGGTCTGCCATACTAAATAACAAGACCACACAAATAATAAAAAACAGTGCATTTGCATAAAATTTCCTGAATATAAATAAAATAAAAAAGTTCTGCATCTCTGTTAAGTACACTACACTCCCATTAATTCTAATGGATATAAATTAAATATCACTACTGTTCATTGAGTATTTTAAAGTAATACATTTTTGGGTGTTTTCTGTTATTTGAGGTCACCCCTTACAGTAAATGAGTGGTTAAGATATTGTGGATTAATTATAACCTGCTGTTGTGGTGTCCTCCCACCCTTATATACTGTCTTGGATTTTTAGTCGCTGCTGACTGATGTACTGGTGTCAATTTTAATTATTTATTTCATATTGAATTACCAATAAAGTGTATTTAAATATTAACTGTGTAAGAGGTATCTTTAGTTTGGGTGTATTAAGAACGTATGGGCTCTCAAATCACAAGTGAACAGCTATAATCTTCACCAGAATATGCATCAAACTTTCATTTCCCCTGCAGTGTCATCACATGGGATATGAAATATTGCATAATGGACATTAAAATTAGTGGGTCGTTCTTGTGATGCACTAATGAACACGGTCAGGGTCGGACTGGGAACGTAAAGTAGCCCTGGAAAAAATATTAAAAGTGGCCCCGTTTTGTGGTGGGGTCCAAATTGATGGAAAGCCATTCCAGTAATACCATATTGTAGCACCTTATACCATCCCAAAAGAGCGAAATACCACAGTCCATCACAAAATACTGCCAGCAGAACAAAATACATCAGCAGAACTTCCACTGGCCGGATGTGAGGAGGGCCCAGGTGGCCCCCTAGGCATCAGCCCACCGGGAAATTTCCTGTGAGGTCCATGGCCAAACAACTCCTGAACAAGGTGTTCCATAAAGAGAGAGACAGAGACACACAGAAAATAAATGTAATCTTTCTCTGGTTCAGTAATTGAAGGAAGCATCAAATATGGGATTATGAAAGACCACATAGGAAATAAATTGGAAATATTTTTAAACCTGACAAAAAAAAAAATTCTTTAGATGAAAACTCATTCTTCTGTGACATGGTGTTTCTACGATTCACTTCCACTTATGACGCACATCATATTAACATTGCATAAACGTTGGTAATAACTAAGGAACTTCTTACGTACACTCCTCTTCGGTTCATTCCAGATTGGCACCATCCAGTGCCCGAAAATACAGAACAGACTAGACTGCTGTACTTACCCAACAGGTTTTCATTAACGTTACTGATCACTGAGTTGCTAGAAGTCCAACTCATCACTTTCATCATTTACAGTACACAATTCATCCATTGACTAAATAATACAGTCTATGACAATCCATTTATGATCCTAATCACTTATTAATAAAACATTCTACACACTTCACTACACAGAAAATATTACCCCATGTAATAAACTCACAGTACTAAAAACAAAAGTTATAGTTAATACTTGCTTAATGTGGGACTGAATGACCAGAAACTAGTTAGAGATTGTCCTGTTTGTCCAGTTAGGTGACTATAAACTAACACCCTTTTCTTAGGTCACTCCCACTTCACAAAACTTGATATTCATCTTTTTTATGCTTTTATTTTCTAGATTCTATATCAAAGGTCATAGATACAAGGATCCTGTGCCTGCAATGGGGCACTTTTTGAGAGATGTCCCAGTTGTGGTCCAACCCCTTTTATAATTTTTTTTCAAGAACCTGTGCAAGTCCACTCTTTCCAGGGAGTTTGCATTGTTTTTGCCTAAGGACGATGGAACGGGTATGGAAGGGGAAACAAGCCTCAGATCCTCTTTCATCAGCAGAGGTCCATTGTGATCTTTGCAATGAGGTTCTTTCTTATGAATGTATGCAGTTGTATATAACTATTTAATAGTTGTCCAGTGATAAATTTAGTACTCAAAAAGTCCAGGGTGTTCCATTCTGATACCATAATAAGAGCACACGTGCCTGCAATGGGGTGCCTTGCAAGAGAGAACACACGGGCTGGCCATGTGTGTTCCAGATGGCAAAACATATACGGTCGTGCAAATGTAGCCTTAGGGTTAGGTGTCACTATTAGGGTTAGGCGTCAGTATGGTGTAGTATTAGCATTGGGGGCCGGTATTAGTGTTAGGGACAGAATTAGGGGTCAGTATTAAGGTTAGGGGTCAATACTAGGTTTAGGGGGTCAGTACTAGGGTGAAGGGTTAGGGACCAGTATTAGGATTAGGGAAAATTGAAAGAATAGGATAAGGAAGTTTATACTAACCTGTCCTGGCGAAGGTCCCACGATGCAGCGAAGGAGACACGGCCTCTTCTGGTGGGTCTGCTCCTGAGGAACGTAGCAGGTGGCGTGATGATGTCATTGTGCCATTTAAGTCACGCCAATGCACCACAGGAATATCCAGGCAGGAAAACTGCGGTTCCCTTGTCCCACCCGCGCTGCTGTAGGCTCAATTGTATCTGTATCTAGTGGACGCAGATAACATTGAGTTCAGAGGCCATGGAGGCCTTGAAGATCTACCGGCCCGGGAGGCATGTGCCTGTCTACCTCCCGGCCTTGACCGACCTTGGACCTTGTTGACTTCTATGGGAGAGTTTTCAAGCTCTGCAACCAGTACAGAGGTCATTGCTCAAGGAAAGAATAGATAACATTTAATAGTCACCTATTTTGAATGGGGGATCCAGTCTTATCTGGTCGTTAATGATATCTATTCCTTATGTGTATAGATAAGCTGGTAACTGCAGTAAAGGGTGAAAATTGCAGGATTTTGTGTTTTTGTTTAAATGTAGATGTTGAAAAATAACATAATAAAAATGTTCAACATAAAAACAAGGTTAAATGAAGATCTGAGTTTCTCACCATACCAAACTTATTTTAACTCTTTTTAATCATTGTTGTTTTATTATTTTTAGGTTATTCATACCGACAAGCTATTCGTGGGAGCAGTATAGATTCATGGAGAATGATATGGTCGGACTTGAGATCAGGGGTGCACCACCAATGACACCAGGTGAGGCGATCGCCTCAGGCAGCACCAGGTGTTGGTAAGAGGGGGGGCAGCCGAAGGGCCATGGGCTGAAGGGAAGGGGTTAGGTTAAGAAATTATCATTGGGAAGGGGGGCGCCGTTTCAGTTTTCGCCTCAGGCTGCTGAAAGGCTAGGTGCACCCCTGGCATGGAGGTTCTCCATATCAAGAAAGTTATATAGGGGTTTATTTATTATCCTGAAATACGCCTCTATTAGGCATATTTCAGGGGCAGATTGTGTTGTAACAATTAGGTGCAACGCAATCTACGACTTTTCCCAGCTCATGCCAGGTCTAAAAAAGTGAACGTGAACGGAGAAGGGGACATGCCTCTTTTAGACACAGAAAATGGTCTAAATGTAAGCCAGCAAGGAAGCTATCATACATTAACACTGGCGCTGGATACGCCGAAATTATGTAGAGGCCGGTACTGCTTTAAAACTTTGGCAGATTCATCGCCACATATAGGGGTTATTAGACCGCGTCTAGAATGCTGGTCTCAATAAATGACCCCCATAGTGTTCTGAATGTATGAATTCTGTATTATAATTGTGTAGTCTGATGCTATAATGTACATAATGGGGGTCATTTATCAAACTGGTGTAAAGGAAAACTGGCTTATTTGCTCATAGCAACCAATCAGATTCCGCCTTTCACTTTCCAGAGGAGCGGCCCAAAATGGAAGGTGGAATCTAATTGGTTGCTATGGACAACTAAACCAGTCCTACTTTACACCAGTTTGATAAATAAACCCCAATATCCTTATGACTTTATTAAAGGTTTACTAAAAGCGGTATTCCCCTTTAAACATCACTGCTCTGTATACAGTTCTTCATTCAGACTAGATCTCTGATGACATCAGCACCAGCCAGAAGCCCCGCCCCTTAGAATACTGAAGTTGTGTGACATCACAATGCTGTGTCCAGGCTTCTATGTTTTTCGCTGCACTGGATTCTTTTGAGGGTTAGTAATTGGAGACGATGGATTCAAGACGAATTGCTCTTGCATTTCTTTTATTTTTTATATTTTACGTTCACGGAAAGCCCACAAAACCACCTACAGGTAATGTATATTATCACCGGGGGTTTATCTTACTGAATGGGGCTGAATATTGTATTTATCCTTACATGATTAAGGGTCCTAGAGGTAAACCTGTCTGGTATCTCTGTGGCTTGGAGCTCAGGTTATAGGACAGTCGGCTGTGTGCGGCATTGTAGCTGAGCCCCATTTACTTGGATGGCGCTGAACTGCAATACCGTACACAACCCCTGGACATGAGGGAGGATATTTCAGAAAGAAAGCTGCAAGGTTTCTAATCTCATACAATGGCCTTAAATGATGATATTTTGTCTGTAGCCACCACTAGTGGGCACTTACTAGATACTGATCTATTGTCATATTCTGTCTCCTCGTGTCCCCATTTTGGGGTTTAGCTGCCGCTATCATTGATTTCATGTCTTTATTTTCCTTCATTCTTTCATGGACAGTGACTTTCCCAGGACCGGTTAGGACAACTCCCGGTCCGGACAGCGCGGGTACAAATAACAGTGAGTAGACAATTCCTTCCTCTCCTAATTCTACTCTCATTATCAGATGTTGGACAATGTCTTGTAGAATATGTTCTCTATTATAAGAATTGATAACGAGCATCTTGTGTCTTTCTTACCAGCCATGTACCGCGTTGTCCTCCCGATATTCATATTTCTATTGATTGCTGCTGCCGTTATCCTCTATTGCTGGTGAGTTTCCAGTTTTCTTCTACTCTACACATCACATTATTCTCTATACACTGTACTGTCTGACCTACAGGGGGCGCAATAACTACTGCAGCCAGGTTATAATACAGGGGCTGGATCGGGCAGGGATATAATCAGGTAACTGCTGCCCCCCCCTTTCCCGCTGCTGTATTATGATATAATATAGACTATGGCACCATATCCTTCCTGCCTGGTATATACTGCACCTTCATATCTCACCCCCTGTAGTGGGGGAGGGGGGGTCATAGGTACATTCTGATGGGGAACTGGAGATTGTCATCTGTAGCGGCTCATGTCAGGACATTTCTCTGTCTCACAGGTACAGGGCCTGGCGAAGGCGTGAGGAAAAACAGGCAAGAGATCTAGAAATGGTGCGAGTGGAGAAGCCAGTGGAGAAGCCAGGTAATAATTTCTATATAATAACATATATAAGCGGGGTACGGGCAGAGCTTAGGGTTAACTCTTATATCTGCTCATCACACACATTGGGGGTCCTTCTATTACCCCAGAATTCAGCAGAATTCAGATATTAGACAGCTTGTTTCTGCTGATGAGCTGCATCACTATATTACTGCATTGCTCATAATATTAAAAGGATAGATTCTGTTATATCTTCTACCTGCTGATGGTTTCCTTTTCATTTTGTAGCTGTTAAAACACCTGCTGTGCCCACTAGGAAAAATAACATCAGACAGCCCACCTATAACATCGAGGGGATAACAATTATTAAACAACTAAAAGCAGCGAAACGAAAGGAGAAAAAGATCAAGAAAATAAAATCTGAAGTAGAGGAGGAAAGAAAAGTGACGATCCGAAAAACATTCGAAAAAGAGGAGGAAGAGATTACGAAAAGACCATCCCGTCTAAAACGGTTCCGGAAATGGATAAAAATGAGTACCCAGAAGAACAACAAGGGGAAAAAAAAGCGCACCATTACCATCTGCTGCACCTGCCGGTGTGTGGACTAAATGGAGTCAATTTAACATCATGCCCATTTAGTCCTAAAGCCCTGGAACATCATCAGTGGCCATATCTGTCTGCCTGTCTCCCTCTGTTTGTCTGTCTGTCTATTTGTATGTCTGTCTTCCCCCAGTCTGTCTGTCTATCTATCGTAGAATACATAGGTAGAAGGAAGACCCCTGGAGGGGGTGTACATCTCATCCACATTATTTAATGTAGGTGAGATGAAAAATCCAGGAAAGTTGGATTTCCTCAGTAAATGTTCTTTGCTGAGGTTTTTAGTTACTTTGTTTTCTGGGCCTGAATTTTTTTGGAATGGCAGGTAGGTTGGCAGTGGGACCTGCCATTCCCTCCCCCTCCAGTACCTATTCCCCCCCCCCCAATCCCACAAACACAAAATTACTCCAGACAATGCTGCTGGGTTCGTTATTGGGGCATAAAACTGTTGACAAGTCCAGTCAAGGTCTGAGTCTGGGAAGGCACAGTAGATGCAGTGGAACATCTGATCTCTGATCTCTATGTGATGTCGCTGTTTTGTTGCTGGACTAAATAAAGCCAAGTTGTATGTTTAACCTCTGAAGACTCTGAATTTTATCATTGCTAACCCCCATCCCATATATACGGATCTCAACAATATCTACAACATTGGTTGGAATGATCCACCTGCAATTAGACCTGACCGGATACATGTGCTCTTGGCAGCAGAAGACATCTGTGTTGGACCCATGTTCATATATGTCTGCATTGCTGAGAAATATGATGCTTTAATATATGCAAATGAGCCTCTAGGATCAATGGAGGTGTTGCCGTTACACCTGGAGGCTGTGCTCTCTCTGCAACTGTCACGAGCTCTGTACTTTGATTGACAGGTCCAGGTGTTTTCACATATACACTGCCTGATCCTGTCAACCAAAGTGGAGAGAGCAGGGCCTGTAGGTGTAACAACAACTCCCCCGTTGCTCCTAGAGGCTCATTTGCAAATTTTATAACATAATTTTTCTCATCAATGCAGCCATATATGAACTTTAAACTAATAAAGATTCCTTTGCAGCGTGCCGCCCCCAGGGCTGATCATGTACCAGGTTGTTAGGGATGCCGAGTGGTGGTGCAGCCTTATTAGTTTGCTGTGTCACAGCGCTCCTATCTGGATACCGTCGCTTCCCTGGGTCAGGCTCCGTAGAAATGAATTGGATAGTCGTTGTTGGTAGAGAATAAGCTGAGTCTAGACTTTGTAAAGTTCAACAGTTTTACTTGAATAAACTTGCATCCAGACAATACTCGATCTTTCTCTTGGTTCCAGCAGGTTTTGGGGTAGACTGGAAGGTGAACTTGAATACCTTGCTTTATCTTTCTCTGCTGTGCTAATCTCTGACTTCAGGCCGGGTTCTGGACTTTCTTGCACTTCTGGATTAGGGGCCATTATTAGAGTTAGGGGCTGGTATTAGGGTAAGGGGCTAGTATAAGAATTGGTAGCCAGTATTAGGCTACATTCACATGACCATTGTGTTTTTCAGATCCGCAAAACACTGATACCGGCCCATGTGTGGACAAGAATAGGACATGCGGTATTGTTTTTATGTGACTTCGGTATGTAGCAACGAATGTGGACAGCACACGGTGTGGTGTCGGCATCTTTTGCGGCCTCATAGAAATGAAAGGGTCCGGATCTGAGCCGCAAAATATGCTTCTTGGAGACCGCAAAAAACAGTCAGTTAGAACACGCAAAATGCAGATCTGCAGAACACGGATACTGGCCATGTGTGTCCCACATTTGCAGAACACACAGGGCCAACCCTGTATAGAAATGCCTATTCTTGTCTACGATTGCGGGCTAAAATAAGACATGCTATATCTTTTTTGCGGGGCCATGGAATGGAGGTACGGATGTGCTGTCTACATCTTTTGTGGCCCCAGGGAAATGATTGGGTCCGCACCTGTTCTGCAAAATTGTGGAACAGATAAGGACCCAGAAATACAGTCATCTGAATGTACTTTTAGGGTCAGTATTGCGTTTAGGAGCCAGTACTGAGGTTACAGTCAGCATTAGGATACATTCACACAACTCTATTTCCATTCATTTCAATGGGGCCGTGTGCTGTCTGCATCCATAGTTCTGTTCCGCAGCCCAGCAAAAAAAACAAACAAAAAAAACGGATATGTCTCAGTTTTGTCCGCAAACGCATTTCTATCATAGTGCTGGCTATGTGTGCCATAAAACGGGAAACGCAGACGGCCAGTATACATGCTTTGCGGATACGCAATTTGTGGACGACAAAACACATACGGTCGTGCAAATGAGGCTTTAGGGTCAGGTGTCAGTATGGTGTAGTATTAGCACTGGGGGCCAGCATTAGACTTGTGGACAGTATTGGAGGTCAGTATTAGTGTTAGAGGTCATTATCAGGGTTAGAGGTCAGATTGGTGTTGTATTAGCCAGGGCTGGCTCCAGGTTCATGTGGGCCCTTGGGCGATAAAGTCTCAGTGGGCCCCCTTACAGAGTGATAGATCTCTGAGAACAGGTAATATAGTAGATGTCCTTTGCAGTCCTATCTAACAGCACGGATAGCACAGTGATGGCTATCTGTGTAGAGGAAATGTAGTAGTAATACCTGCAGTCCTATGTAAAACCACAGATAACACTAGTGTTGGGGGTTAGTACTAGGTTTAGGGGTCAGGGGCCGGTATTAGGGTTACGAAAAATTAAGAGAATAGAGGAAGACAGTTTACACTCACCTGTCCCGGCATGGCCACACGATGCCCCCCTCTTCTTATGATTAACACGTGGATGCATTTATGGAGTGTTAATCTCTTGAAGAATTTTCAATGTAGGATATAGTTTTACTTTATAAATTACGTAGATTGAACTACTTTTATTTAAACACATGGACTAGAATAAACAAACTGCGCATGCGCATATTTATGCATGTGTTCCATCTTGTGGAACACACAACCATCTTAGTTGCCTCAATTTAGCTTGGTGATGAACGTCTTGGGCCTCGATTTGAGCCCGGAACGCATGCCCCGCCGACTTCCGGTGTGTTTACCTCCTATATCCGGCCTTCGGAAGTCCTGTGGCAGCCATGTGACTGCCGGACGTGTCATTAGGGTAGATTGATAGAAAATGAATATGTTGTTGATCCAAGTTAATTGTGTCATGTGTAAAACGAGTAGGGTTTAACACTAATCCCCAGAAGAAGCCACAGGGCGAAACAGCGTTAGGAGGAGGACGCCACCATATCAGTCTGTAATCGTATATTTGTTTTTAGTTATATTGCATTTAGCATTATGTAATATAATTGGAGTCCATTTTAAATACTTTATGGTAATCTCTATTTTTACTATCTCTATTTCCATGTTTCAGACTTTCTTGAAGCCCCTCTTTTTTTAGGGCAAAGTGGAGTCCAACTGAGGGATAGGGAAAAATGGGGCTACAATATGAAATGAATAACATTCAAAAGGAAAAGACAACCCCAATGACTAATTTATGGTGTGTATCTGATTGCCCTGATTTTGTGCCCAATGAAGATGGACACAATGTGAGAATATAAACAGGGCCCAAGTATTACATTTTTCTAATAGTCCACTTACTGATATGCAATATCAGTTATTACAAAAGGGTTTGACGTTCACACCAGTACCACGTTTTTACAAATTTACTTGGTTCAAGGACATAAATTTGTTTGCAAGAAAACATTCATTACATAAACAATTCCTCAGTACCACATATGACAGAAGCAAATTAATGCAAAAGGAACAACAGACCTTAAAGACTCTGGAAAGCTTACAATTGGAAGGTAAGTGATTTACATCTGAGATTGAACCTCCCTTAACAGAACTGAAACCTAGATCTAAATGGACCCCAGCTTTTTCTCAGTACAAAAACATAGAGACTTTTGTTGATCTAGTCTCTTGTGAAATAAATAAATTGGTAATAAAAACTCGTGAGGCACAATCAAATTTGACAACTGATGAGCTGAGGGCACTGGAAGAATTGAAAATGAATGATGAAATTGTCATAAAATCTATTGACAAGGGAGGTAATGTAGTAATCCAGAATAGAAGTGATTATGACGAAATGGTTGAGATGTTGTTAGCGGATGATACAACTTACCAAATTCTATCAGAAAACCCTACAAGAAATGACCTCACTGAATTACACACAATTCTCAAGACAGCCAGGGATCAATGTTTAATATCTAAGGAAGAGTTTGAATTTTTATACCATAAATATCCTACAATTGCTACGTTTTATGCACTACCAAAGGTGCATAAACGTGAGGTACCTATACCTGGACGGCCCGTAGTGTAGGGAAATGATTCCCTGACCCAACCGGCCAGTAAATATGTAGACGTTATGTTAAGACCTTTTGTCACATCTTTACCTTCTTACATTAAAGATAATGGTGACACACTTGTAAAAATCAGTGATATCACATTAACTGGATCCATATTTCTAGCTAGATTACACGTTGAGTCTTTGTACAGTAACATTGGACATGACTTGGGGATTCAAGCAGTAAAATATTTCCTGGACACAAAGAGCACTACTTTTCACAGGCACAATGACTTTGTTCTTACCCTATTGATATTTATACTTACACACAATTATTTTCTATACAATGGTACTGTAACATTGTTGGCAACTGAGTTGGAGTCCAATTGTTGGATCAAATTACAGTGTACCCAGCAAGCAATAGCAATACACTCAATATGTCTTAAGAGTAGTACCAGCAAAGTAGTGGGCAGCCGTGGTCAGAGATTTGCTGAGGTTGGTACACAGCAGTAGTAGATCAGCCATGGTCAGACGTTTGCCGAGGTTGGTACACAAGGACAGTAGATTAGCCGTAGTTGGAAGTGTGCCGAGATCAGTACACAGGGAGAGTAGATTAGCCATAGTCAGAGATATGCTGAGGTTGGTACACAGGGACAGTAGATTAGCCATAGTCAGAGATATGCCGAGGTAAGTACACAGGAAGAGTAGATTAGCCATAGTCAGAGATATGCCGAGGTCAGTACACAAGAGCAGTAACGTAGCAGAGGATAAACACAGCAGGAAAGGAAACAGCCAGAATAATCAGGCACAGAATGGAGTGTCCTGTGAGTTTAAATGGAGCAGTACCACCCATGATTTGCCACAGAGCAGGTGCAATCTATCACATCGTTACTCCATGCAGGAAAGACACAACTCAGCAAGGCAAGGCTAAACAAGTTTCTCAGTGGCATAATGGGAAAGGCTACAGAGCATGATCACAAAATCAGTGGTTCAAGTCCTGTTCAGTTCCTGACAGTATTCCCCCTTCTCCAGGAGCGTCCTCTGGATGGTACTTGACATGGCTTGCCAGGGTAGCGACGATGAAAGTCTCTTACCAGTTGTGAAGCATGGACATTATTTACGGGCTCCCAAGAGTTGTCTTCTGGACCATATCCTTGCCATTTAATCAAATACTGTAGGCGATTTTGAAAAATTCTGGAATCCAAAATTTTTCTACTGTATATTCCTCTTCTCCTTCAACTGTAACTGGGTCGGGTGGAGGCAGGTTACGTCCCGGAAAAGGATTTTCCACATAAGGTTTAAGAAGTGAAGAATGAAAAACAGGGTGAATCCACATCGTGTCTGGCAATTTTAAACAAAAGGCTACAGAATTAATTTGAGACTAAATTTCAAAAGGTCCAATAAATTTCTGACCTAGTTTAGCTGAAGGTATCTTGAGTTTTAATTTTTTTGTAGAGATCCATACCTTTTCTTCCACACCATAGGAAGAGAAAGATTTCCGGTGTCTGTCTGCAGCTTTCTTGTAGCGATTTTGAGCCTCACACAAAGTAGTCATCAACTTTTCTTGAACTCGCTGCAGGGTAGATAATCTGTCAGTAACAGTGTAAACTGAAGAAGAAATGGTGAGGTTAGGAATGAATGCAGGATGGAAACCCATATTGGCAAAAAATGGACTCTGAGAAGTAGAAGCATTTTGAGAGTTGTTATATGCAAATTCTGCAGTTGGAAGAAAGTCGACCCAATCATCCTGGAGATAGCTTGTATAACATCGCAAATACTGTTCAAGGGTTTGGTTAGTACGCTCAGTTTGGCCATTAGACTGGGGATGAAAAGCAGAAGATAAGTTTACTTCAATTCCTAAGTTGGCACAAAAACTCTTCCAGAACTTAGAGACCCCACGGTCAGCAGACTACATTGTCAGGTATGCCATGTAAATGGAAAACTTCTTGGCTAAACAGTTCAG
Organism: Rhinella marina; assembly: GCA_900303285.1. Taxonomy (NCBI): domain Eukaryota; kingdom Metazoa; phylum Chordata; class Amphibia; order Anura; family Bufonidae; genus Rhinella; species Rhinella marina. Next base: position 1,420 of record ONZH01006835.1, on the reverse strand, counting down.
CAGTATCTTCAGCAGATGGTACCCCTTTGTGGGTATAAAATGAGCCATCTTGGTAAGACGGTCAACCACTACTAGGATTGTGCTCCTGTCTTTTGAGGGTGGTAGATCAACAATAAAGTCCATAGAAATAGAACCCCAAGGACGAGATGGAATAGGAAGAGGCTGAAGTAATCCCAGTGGTGAGGAACGAGGGATCTAATTCCTAGCACATGTCTGGCAGGAAGAAACATATTTCTTGACATCCATCTGGTACTCTGGCCACCAAAATGAGTGTGACAAAAGTTCTTTGGTCTTTTTGACTCCCATGTGACCTGCGGGTCTAGAGTCATGAATCAGGCGTAAAATTTCAAGATGTGTGGCTTCAGGAACATATATACATGATCAAGAATCCAAACCCCATTTTTAAAAGTTAAATCTATATCTGTAGGTGGGTGATCAAGGAAAGGATCTCCAATATAGCCTGCTTTAATTTTCTGAAGTATAAATTTGGAAATGGTTGCCCCTACAAAGTTTTTTTGCAGGTAAGATGGTGGTCTCAATTGTGTGTTCTGGAGTTGTTTCTGAAAACATCCTGGATAAGGCATCTGCTTTTCCATTTCAGGATCCAGGTCTGTAGGAAATTAGAAAATTAAATCTTGAAAAAAATAAAGACCATCTAGCCTGCCTTCCAGAAAGTCTCTTGGCTGATCTAATAAATTCAAGGTTTCGATGATCGGTGAGGACCTACACAACATGAGATGCTCCTTCAAGAAGGTGCCTTTATTTACTGAAAGCTTTTTTAATTGCCAGTAATTCTTTGTTTCCAATGTCATAGTTCTTTTTGGGAGGCGAACATCTGGCAGGAGAAAAAAGCACAAGGATGAAGCAACTGTTTCTCACCAATTCTCTGGGACAGTACGGCTCCAACTGCAGAATCTGAAGCATCTACTTCAATGATAAATGGAAGATCAGGACTAGGATGAACCAAGATTGGAGCAGAAGTGAAAAGAGTTGGGAAACTTGTAGGAAAACAGGTCGAACTGGATGGACAGATGTCTTTTTTTCGGCCTTATAAACTATGTTACTATGTTACTATGTTATTGGGCTGATAACTCTTGAGAAATTCCTAATAAACTTGAGGTAAAAATTTGCAAAGCCTACAAATCTCTGAACCTCCTTCACATTCTTGGGAGTAGGCCAGTCCAAAATAGCTTGGATCTTGCTGGGGTCCATGCGCAAGGTTGTATGCCCCTCGTAAATCCAACTTAGTAAAGATTTTTGCTGACCATAATCTTTCAAACAGTTCTGGAATAAGAGGAAGAGGGTAACGATTTTTAACAGTTATTTGGTTTAGTTCTCTATAGTCAATACAAGGACGTAATGTGCCATCCTTCTTTGGTACAAAGAATATCGTTGCGCCTGCAGGTGAAGTTAAATGCCG
>ONZH01006834.1:0-10428 GCA_900303285.1 Rhinella marina | reverse complement strand
GTGAACGGATGAGGGTATATCTTGGATATTGGCATGTTCTTCATATGAATCTCCTGTGATACCACAAACCTCTACTTTAAAATCAGGAGATATCAGATGTTCCTCTGTGTTTCTGGTACACTCATCTGCCAAGAATACAAGACATTTTATTATTGATGAATAAAAGTCTATAGAAATTACCAGTCATGGAGAAGAGTTCAAGTTATCAATTGACTAAAATGGTGGTGATAAAAACAGATGACAATCTAAGAGTAGACTCAGAGACACAAGTAGAAAATTCTGGGCCTCATAGCAAATTTTTGAATCCCACATGTTTATATACACACGGTGGTATTGGGGAAAGCAGTGGCTTGATCTGAAAATGTGGTTTAAAACTTCTCCTTTTATCAGGAGCAGCAGCAGTACAGTGTGGACCTGTTGTGGAGTCTCGTGTGTGATGTAATCATTGACTGCTTTACAGGCAGACACAATGATTGTGCAAGGTGGCATCCAACAAGTTGGAACGTCTCGGATCAAACGATGGTGCAAAAGCAGACTGGCCTGTTGCCATAAGCCGAGGTTTGCCTTCTTAGCCACATAAGAATGTCTGAAATACACACACTCCTGGACATCAACAGCACCTTCTGCAAGTCACAAAACTTTTTAAAAAGCATTGCACCATTAAATTTATCACATGTGCAATGCAGGAATGTGTTAGTTCCATGAAATGCAGCATAGTCACAACGCTCCTGCCATTGTTGCTGACCAAGTTCCCCAGTCATAGTTGGCGGAGAGAAATTGTCCATCATTCCAGACACTCATAGCTCTTACCTCACAGCCTATGAAGGATCTTCTGTTATTTAGGTGTATTTTTGGTACACAGTAACTTGATATGACCCTGATTTGAGCTAATGGTTCATTAGTCCCAAAACAGGGTAAAGACTTTTCCCTCAAACAAATCGGTTTCATTCACATAGGTCTGTTTCCTGCCCATATTCCAGGTATACTTTTTGAATCTTTATAACAAGTTATTTTAGTGGTCCTCTCCACTATAATTCCTTGTAATGTAGTTGATTATTGGTGTCTGATACCTGGCATTCCTGAAGTAACTGTGCTGCACACTGAGCTCTTTAGGTGGGGCTAGGAGGGGCCCAGAGACTAGAGAACACCAGCCATGTAACAAGAGAGCTCAGCTCCATTGAAGACACCATCAGGGTAAGATATGTCTTGCTTCCATCACCTCTCTTTGTATCATATGGGCATCGGCTGAGTGTCATGTTGGGGACTGGTCCATGTGGAGATCACTCACTTGTTGAAGGCTTTGGGTGGCTGTTACTTCCTTTACTCTGTATGTTATCTTTGTCTATATAGCTTTCATCATAGTTTAGTTATTTTTACTATTTTTCCTGAATTTCAACATCCCTTATAATAAATCAGTCAGCATGTAGTATCACCTATAACACTATTACATTTTCATGTGCATTTAATTAGAATTTTAGCTGAATCGGTTAATGTAACGCTGACAGAAGACATAAAACTGTATCATCCAGTGAAGGAGCAGAATCTGTGAGTCTTCTCTGCTTTACTTAGTGGTCACTACTCACCTGAGCTGTTATCTGTAGGAATGTCCTCTATACTCTGCTCATCACCCCTCACATCTGTCTCTGTAGGATTAATATTGTTCAGATCTTCACCCGGATTCACAAACTGTGAAAGAAATATTGCAGAAGTCATCAGATGGTTGGAGAAGTCGTGTGGAAGGTTTTATATGATCTGAAAAGACGACCAAAATGACCGGACAGCAGGAGTTATCTGACCCAAATATCTGCAGGTCTCCTGTGTGAATCCAATCTGATTGCTTTGTTATTACAGGCAGTAGTATATTATATTCCATACGTAACATTAACGGGTCACTAACTTTGTGCACAAATTTCATATGTTGTAGAGACATTAAAAGTTCAGATTGGTGGGGATCTGATCACTGACACCCCCACTGATCCCTAGAACGAGGAGAGAGAAGTGTGCAGATAGCGTGCTCTCCCTCATCATTATAGAGGACAGAACTGAGACAGGTCAGTAGACTTCTATGGAGCCCGTCTCATACAGTGAGGAGAGAGATCACACTATACACATGCTTCTCCCCTCCTCCTGTTCTACAGATCAGTGGGGGTTGCAGATTCTCAACAATCTACACTTATGATATTTATCTTCAACAAAAGGTAAGGGGACAAACCTACCTAGCATCACCCACGATGTTGTTGATGGGAGTTTTGTCCCCATCACGGCCTGCTATTGGCTGACACTCCCCTTTCTCCACCATTAATGGATGCAGCAGCAGCAGTCATGCGGGGATCAGGAGTGATGCAGGTGACAAGGGGTGGGTGGCAGGTAAATATAACCTATATGGGGGCCTGGGCATTAGGTGGGACATTACAGAGGTTAGATAACCCCTCTGGCGAGGTTGTCCGGTCTCCAAATCAAAACTCTTTTCATGTTCTCCTAACATATGCATACCTATGCCCCCAATATCTGTTTTTCATGTCTGAGCTTTCTTTCCCCCTGTCTGGGCATCAGACTTTCCTGGCAGATCTGTTTACTTTCCTAGTTTTCTGTTTTGTTGAATAGGTAACTTTATTAATAAAGCCTGGCTGCAATGTAGAGTGATGAGTCACAGGCTGGCCCCACCCCCCACTGTTCAGTCTGCTGGAGCTCCGCCCACTACATATGACCACGTTACTTCAGCCAAACAGGAATTCTGCTCGTTTATTTCTCACTCAGTGTCTAAATCCCATCACTGACAATCCATAGGATCTTCCAGGAACATCCAGATGGTCATTGGTTAACTTCTAACGAGCCTGGACATGTACTGGTGTGAGCAGGGGGGGGCTTGTATGACCTGCAGGATTTTAATCCATTATAGCGGAGTGTGTTACTAATGGTAATCTTTGAGATGGTGCCTCCAGTTCTCTTCCAGTCATTGACCAGGTCCTCCTATGTAGTCCTGACCTTTCCCAGAATCAACCTTACCCCACGAGGTGAGATCTTGCATGGAGCCCCAGACGGAGGAAGATTGACAGTCGTCTTGTGTTTCTTCCATTTTCCACTAATTGTACCAACAGTTGTTGCCTTCTCACCGAGCTGCTGGCCTATTGTCCTGTAGCTCATCCCAGCCTTGTGCAGGTCTATGATTTTGTCTCTGGTGTCCTTAGACAGCTCTTTAGTCTTAGCCATGGTGGAGAGGTTGGAGTGTGGTTGATTGAGTGTGTGGACAGGAGTCTTTATACAGGTAATGAGTTCAAAAATGTGCAATTAATACAGGTAATGAGCGCAGAGTAGGAGGACTTCTTATAGAGAATCTAACAGGTCTGTGAGAGACAGAATTCTTGCTGGTTGGTAGGTGATCAAATACTTATTTCATGTAATAAAACGCAAATTAATTATTTAAAAATCATACAATGTGATTTTTCGGAATTTTTTTTATTCTGACTCTCACAGTTGAAGTGTACCTACGATAAAAATTATAGACTTACATTCCCTACTGTAGATGTGCTAGAATGGAACTTGTGGTATGATTTGCTGTCTTGGGACCATCCTCTAACGTACACTATAGTGTGATATGCACACTGCATGCTTATAGCCGTGGGTAGTTAGACAAGTCAAGGAAAGATTTGTGGGCCACAAAGAACCATGAATGTGTATAGTAGCATCCTTTCTCAGTGAATGTTAAAACACTATGTCAAATTCCCAGGTGGGGCAGAATATGTAAGGGAGTAGTCTCCTAGAGACCTATAGATGCATTGTAGAACAGGCAAAAGCTGACGACTCAATGCTGGCTGACCAGTTGTGGTATGGAATGGTCCTGGCCATTGATACAGGAGGCCATCTTAAAAGTCTCCATAGCCAGAAAATTGTCATAAGATCCAGACATGTAACATCTATGGTCATCTGAAATCCTTACCTTTCTCATTATACAAGGATAAAACATATAATACTGGTGGATAAAACAAGACTGAACACAAGATCTTCACAGCCTTCTACACATCATAGGGGACATTTCATGAGACCTTATCTCCATCTACCTGATCATCCTGTAGGACATTGTGATGTTCTTCTGAACCATCCTGTGGAAGAAGAGGACTGGGACATCTCTCCGGTGTTCTTCTCTCTTCCTTAACTGTAGGAAACACATCCAGTGACTGAATTAATTCCTTACATACAGATAATGAGAGGACGTGTGGATTTAGTCATGTCTATTACCTGGTGATGTGAGGGGCCGGTGATCCTCCATCATGACGTCCTTGTACAGATCTTTGTGTCCTTCTAAATACTCCCACTCCTCCATGGAGAAATAGACGGTGACATCCTGACACCTTATAGGAACCTGACAACACAATGATACAGTCATCACCCAGATCCCTTCATAGCGTTCCTGTATAATGTCCCAGCATTCCCAGCAGTGTCACCTCTCCAGTCAGCAGCTCAATCATCTTGTTGGTGAGTTCTAGGATCTTCTCTCTATTGATTTCCTCATGTATCAGGGGGTGAGGTGGAGGCCCTGTGATTGGGCTCAGGGTTCTTCCCCATCCTTCAGACACAGGGTCCTGACAGCGCTCACTAGAGGTCTTCTTCACTACTGTGTAGTCCTGGTTATGGAGAGACACAGTAATAATATCACTCCATACATCTCCAGAGTCCCTCACCTCTCCAGTCATGTCCATCTGTTAGTAACATAGATAAGATGATGTAATGTGACATCATCAGAATCTCTCACCTCTCCAGTAAGCCGGAAGAGGATCTCTAGGGTGAGATTTATTATACTCTCCACCATCTTGTCTCTGTCCCTATCCATCCTTGATGGGTCAATCAGGAGAAGGATCTTATATAGAAGATCTCCACTGAGCAGATCCTATATTGTAGGAACCTGAATGGAGAGAAGATCGAACGATGTAAAATCCTACAAAATCCCATGTAAAATACAATTTGGAGGAGACTTTGAGGAGATAAGTGTAGCTGTTGTTCTCTCTCCGTTTATAGCTGAGGACAAGCACTGCGATGGTGGAGGAGGCAGGATAGGAGTAGGGGCCGCTTCTATGTATGATGGAGGTGGCAGGACAGGAACAGGGGGCACTTCTATAATTCCATCACACAGAATAGAAGTCCTTCTACTATACAGCAGATACATAAGTAGAAAAGTCCTTCCAGTAACAGTATCCAGTTATTGTCCCATCACTTACCACAACTCCTAGGTGTGAAAGGGGAAAGGGTTAATGGCCCCAGTAATCCTGACAAACAATGGTGGTGACTGTACACATACCTCCACCCGCACCACTGGACTCTACAGGTATGGGGGAGGAGAGAGACTATTGGGCTAAAGAACATTTCATGGTGACCATGTGATCATATGTGGGAGGAGTCAGGCTCCAGGCTGTGCTGGAGGAGGTAAAGGACCTTTCATGATGTCATGACCATGTGATCGTTTGTGGGAGGAGTCAGGCTCCAGGTTGTGTGGCTGAAGATGGTAAAGGACCTTTCATGATGTCATGACCATGTGATCATGTGTGGGAGGTGTCAGGCTCCAGGCTATATTGCTGGAGCAGGTAAAGGACCTGTGATGATGTCATGACCATGTGATCATGTGTGGGAGGTGTCAGGCTCCAGGCTATATTGCTGGAGCAGGTAAAGGACCTGTGATGATGTCATGACCATGTGACAATTTGTGGGAGGAGTCACACATCGCTCCCAACCATCCCAGATCTGGAGAGTAATGTGTAATATAGTATTAGCATCTCGTTGGTGCAGCACGGAGTTGTGACAGTGTGTTGTGTGGATGTGTGGACTGGTTTTAATTCGTTTGTTGCCTTGTACTAAAGGTTTATGTAGAGCAGAGAAAGTGGAGTAACCCCTTTCTGTGGTTTACATAAAATCTCCAGATATAAGCATGGCAGGGTCAATGCAGGACATTTTGGATGTACTCTGCAGGGTCACTCTCAGGCACCTCCACAGAAATCTGTTCAACTGTTGGTTGTTCCTAGAAATCTTAGGTCTTCTGTTCTTTCATGGTGGTAAGTTGGCAGGTCATCCCTGTGAGGGATTGAGTATCCATTTTGTATCAGGACTCCATCTTAAACTAAGATTAATTTGAAAGAAGAAATTTTTATGTTTCTGATAAGTTACTTACTTACAGGAAATTGCAGAACTAAATATATATAAATATAACGTTCATTGTGAGGGTAACCACTTCTTCTTTATAGGTTCAGAAATGCATGTATCTGACCTTTTGACATCCTCTTAAAAAAGACACTTCTCTCTGTGATCAGGAAGAGTGGGTGGGATGGAACAAAATGTGTGGTTTCGTTCAGTAGTTAAATGTCATGTTTGTAAAAAGTTACAGAAACTATGTAACTGATCTGCACCGCCCACCTATCTGCGGTTTTGTACTATAAAGAGCAACGTGTTCTGTCAATAAACGGGAAATATCTGATACAGCTGAACAAATCTGCATTTATTTCCTCTGAGCGCTCATCTTCATTAAATTGGGACCCCGACAATCATAGAGAAGGGGGTTTTGCCCCAACAATCCCGTGATCACTAGGATGTGTAAGACCTTCTCTTGAATAGCTATAAGAAAAATATGGAGAGTTTTTTTTTTTATAATGTGTCATTTTTGCCTGCAATATGATCTCTAGGTCCCTCCCCTTTGGCCAGTGGATTTCTTTACCTGCAAGAGACTTTGAGATTAATTGCCAAAGAGATTAAAACTAACCATAAAATGTTCTTCAATTATATAAATGGTAAAGAGTATAAACCTGAAGGTGTCGGCCCCTTACACAGTAATGAGGGGGGAGTTGCAGAGAGCGATGAGGAGAAAGCAAAGCTAGTAACTATTTTTTCTCTCCACTGTATTCACTGAGGAAAATAAACTGCCAGATGAAATGCAGAATATAAAAGTAAATTCCCCATTAAAAGTGCCCTGTCTGACCCAGGAAGAAGTACAGCGGCGTCTTAAAAAGATTAAAATAGACAAATCACCAGGACCAGATGGCATACACCCCCATATCCTAAGAGAATTAGGTAATGTCATAGCCAGACCTATTTCTGATATTTAAGGACTCTATAGTAACAGGGAGTGTTTTACAGGATTGGCACATAGCAAATGTGGTGCCAATATTCAAAAAGGGTCCAAAAACACAGCCCGGGAACTATAGGCTGGTAAGTTTAACATCTGTCGTGGGTAAACTCTTTGAGGGTTTTCTAAGAGATACTATTTTGTAGTACCTCAATGAAAATAAGCAAATTACTCCATATCAGCATATAGTTACTAGAGAGGGGTCGTTGATCCAAGGAGTTATTCTGATGCCTGATTGGAGTCGGGAAGGAATTTTTTCCCTAAAGTGGGGAAAATTGGCTTCTACCTCACAGGGTTTTTTTTCCCTCTCTCTGGATCAACTTGTAGGAAAACAGGCCGAACTGGATGGACAGATGTCTTTTTTTGGCCTTATCAACTATGTTACTATGCTTCGCAGCTGAAAATTTCCAAGATTCGATACGAATCAATGAATTGACAAATAGATTCGCTCATCTCTATTTAGCAATACTGATTGATTTTGATTACTGACAAAATGCTGATTGAGTGAAGGCGAATGCTCCACAGACAGGATCCGTTTTTTGGGGGTTATTGTTCTGACGGATCAGACGAAGGGAAAAATAATTAGTGACTTCAACACAAACTTACTGCTGACACCCACTCCACTCTGGAGTAAGTGTTTAATAGAACAGGTTCTGTAGAAATCTATATGGAATCACTGAATCGGTGTAAAAGGAGTGCAATCTTTCATGTTAAAGGGACACTATCGCGAAGAAAAACATTTTGATATGTTTTACAACATAACAAAAGCAGGTTTTAACATAATGTATTTTTCAAATTGTGTAAATGTTTTTTTTTTTATTCAGTTTTCTTGCCTTACATGGGGGCTGCCATGTTGGAAGTAAAGTGTGACAGTCTGGATTTACAACACAATGGCACCTCACTTACGGCAGGCATGTACATAGGTTTCCTCAGTCGCTGCCGACCCTATAGAGAATGAATGGAAGACGTGAGTCCGCCCCTGTGATGACACCAGTAACACACAGCCAGGTCCTCCCTCCTTGCTGCTGGGGGAAGCCCACTGTGCCTGCTCCTCACTCCTGCAGCAGCGTCCTTGTCTTCATTAGGCTGCCTGTTCTAAATTCTATGGCAGCTCACCCCAGCAGTGCAGACAATTTTTGCTGAGTGTACTGCTGGGGTGAGCGGCCCAGGACTCAGAAACAGAGTAGATGGAGGTTCTTGGGGCTGTAGGACCTTAGTGATGTAATCGGCCATGTGACCAGTGGGGGAGGAGCCTGAGGAGCAGAGATCTGTGTTTTTGTAATGAAGCCATTGTCTCATCTTATCTTGCTGAAGCAGTGATGTCACCGCTGAAGGTGTGAACTGGTGATGTCATTGGTACCACCCACTTTTTTGCAGCATGCCTACTTACAGGTTGCTCAAAGCCTCATTTGGCCAGCAGAGCTCCCCCTGGTGACCAAAGATGGTAAATATGGTAAAATCTAATATTTATTTATAATATTTCACACATTGGAATTTTTAATTTTTTATTTATTATTTCTTAGAAATATATTATAGATTTTTTTTAGCATAAATAAAATATAGAACAGGTTTTTGTGATAGATTCCCTTTAAAGTGGGATCTTGGGCCTCTGCACAGTTCTTTATACCTGACACTTACATTGACCTGTAAGGCTGAGTTCAGACTTTAGTTATTTGGTCAGTTTTGGCCCTATAACTACACAAATATGTGAAGTGTGCAGTGATTCTAAGAGTGACGTCTGTGATCTGTGTGTCATACTGACTCACAGTATTGTTTCACTACCACAGCAGACTCCCTATCCCTATCTCTGCAGCCATTTTAAACACGACTCACCACAAATTAATTCAGATCTAATCGAATCATTTTGGAAAATTTGGCCATCTAACTGAAAAATTCGCTCATCTCTAGTAGTAAACACACACACAATTGTACTATATTTTTTCAAGAATGTATGAATAAATATAAATTCTCCCCTGTGTGACTTCTCTGATATCTAACAAGATAACTTTTTATAGCAAAACATTTCCCACATTCTGAACATGACAATGACTTCTCCTAGTGGAGTCTTGAAGGCGGGAGGTGCAGGACCTCAGCTTGCAGCAATATTTTTTGTTGTCGCTGCAGATGAAAAGGGTTAAATAAATATTAATTAAAAAGATAAGCTTTACAGAAGAACTCCGGCAAAAATGTTTATTCTCTGACCTGTTAGAAAGCTGCATGATGTAATCTGTAGTGAATGTAATCTTCTCATCAGTGACTGTATTTGTAAGTTATCCCCTCTCTTCTTCTTGTAGCTGTGTCATGTGACCAACTCCCCGACCTCCAACTGACCCAAGACAGGAAGCCAGTCACTGCTCTATTCATTCCTATGAGACTGAAAGTGAGGCTCCCATAGGAATACATAGAGAATTAGACTTCCTGTCCACACATAAGATGCTGTGTGAGTTGGTGGGTCTGATTACTGGTCACATGACACAGATGAGAAGCATCAGGGAGATATAACTCACAAATACAGACAATGGTAAGAAAATTACATTCACTACAGATTACATCATGTACATTTCTAGCAGGACATGGAATACATTTTTTTGCGGGAGTTTTACTTTAAGGCGAAATGCGTTGGGAGGAGGGCGCTGCCATATCAGTTTGTTATCCATGCTTATCTATTTAATTTTGTTTTTCTTTGTCTTTACATTTTTGCCAAATTTTGCATTGAGTCTTTAATTGTGAGCCCCCTATATATTATTGTGCATTAGTTGGGCTACTTCATCTGATATTTGTATGAATTTAATGCATGCATGGATTAGATATAGCTGATATTGCGGTGCCTTCTCTGTCCTTTTTTGGATTTCTAATTGTCGCCAAGCAATGTCCTTATACTATTTATTTATATTAATCTGATAAAGTGCAATTATTAATATACAAAGTGGAGGATATCTTTATTATACAACAAAGTGTTTATTTCTTCACTATTCAGACTTATTGTATATCCCGGTCTTTGGTAATTACTTGTATATACATGGAAAACCCCAAAGTACACAACTTCTTTATAGAGTTCGTACAATGATCACCTATAAAAGGACGTGTCCTAACAAATTCCACAAAGTCTGGGATCCATGGTGGCGTCTAAAGAATGAAGAAAGAAAGGCCCGAACACAAGGACATACATTATAAAAGAAAATCTTTATTAGTGATTGGTAACAACAAGTTATGAGACACGAGAACAGAGAAGAGACATTTCCTCATCTGCTCCTCAGGTTTCTTACAAGGGTTTATCTAAACAATGGATTTTTAGGGGCCGTCCATAGCTGACAACAGTCACC